>OX246739.1:50529988-50819283 GCA_945910005.1 Isoperla grammatica
CAAAAAGAGGCCTCCTCGGTTGATTTCACATCGGTCAACGGCTACGCTACGCGATATCTACTATACTGCATGGGTATCTCTGAAAACAACAAGTTAAATAATAATACAACGTTATATAGGAGACCATTTTCTAAGAGATCTATAATAACCATGCAAAAGGGAACAGCGGGAGGTTTCCAAACATGTTGCAAGGGCGAATGATCCATGTTCACCCTAAAATATCAAAATACCGCAGGCGGACTAAATGAGAAAAATTTAACAATGAACAAAAATTGGGTTATTTTCAACAGTTTTGTATTTTGAACATGTGGTCACTCAATAAACAATATTTAATTGCTAGAATAAGATATGGTCATTGTAGCTGTTTCCTACTAAATTGACGGTCAACATTTCTGAGGGTCAACAAAAGATTTTTTTGTAGCTTTGTTTGTAACGTAATGAATAACAGGCAATAGGAGAGCGAGGAAATTGCTGGAAATTAAACTGCTAAAGTAAAAGCTGATCAGTTGATTTATGATGGTTTTAACAGATATGAAAAAGTGCTTCGTCATAAGGAAGTGAAGAACTCCAGGAGGCAGTGGTTTTTGCTACCGTAGTGTCACCTGGCGTGCGCTATAGGAAACAGGATAAACGTCGACGTCATGAGCTCAAAGCAGTGGAACTCGGATGAGTCAAGGGTAGCTTGTTATTGTCTGTACTGTGGTCTGAACAAACCTATAAGTAAACCACAAACGCAAACGGGCATATTGTAATAATTATGGGATGGATTTCGAGGGATTCCCAAGAAAAATCCACTTTCGAAATTGATTGTTGACATACATTTTAGTTCATTATATTGTTTTTGTGTTGAATAACACTAGTTGTATCTTCATGAGCAGTCTGCCATTCTGCGCATATTTCTCTATTTAATGCGGCCGGGAAATAGATTAAGGGATTATATAAATAGATTAAATAGATTAATAATTTTTCCGATTAGTGTCTGAACAGGGCGTCAGACACTTATCGGAAAAATTATACAATAAAGGAGTTTGGTTTGGACAGCTAGTTCCAGTCACCAGAAGTGGATGTTTTTATTTTTGTCTATAAAGTGTCCAGATCAGTTTTCGAGAACTAATGTTGCAGCTATAGACTGCCGGTATCAGTTGATACGTGATAAGACCTACATAGTATAAAGTATAGACCAAGAGGTTGAGAGTTTGATTCCGTCACCGGCAGCATTAACTGAAGTTAATTCCCCAGTCATACTCCCCCACCCCCTCTCCTCACGGGGGTTAGATTGGTTTGGCAATATCTTTGGCGGTTATGGTTTAGAGGGATGGTTTTGTACCTCAGGATAGCCTGTAACCAACCATACTCCCGGAAATATTGCTGGCCCCAGGACAGGTAATCGACCATGGACCGCCCTAAGATGACTTTCACTTTCAGAATGACCTACGCCTTGGTGGCTCTTGAGGAATTCCACTCAGTCTTCCTTTTTACACAACTTCCCGAAACTACAATTTCAGACTCAGGTGTAAAGTAAGAGAAAAATACGATCGTCAAATCGCTACGAGTAGAGTCATTTGAAGAACTGAATCGCGAATATCACGCATTTTGTGCGACGCCTGGGGTTGAGCGTAGGGTGCTTTATAATACTAGCAAAGATTAGACACTATACTAGAGTAATACCAACATGCAATGTACCGTCCTGCTTCTTTAATCATTTGTGTAAGAATGTTATTGGTTAGTTACAAAACTCCGTATCAGAAGAAAATGTCATCCGTTTTGAATGCTAATACATGAATGTTGATTCTAGTTCGGTACTGGTTTTGGATAATAAATGTTAACACTTTTTACGTAAATTTGATCGTCTATAATATAAATTCTTATATTTTAAGAACCAGGGCCTGGATTCACAAAGATGCGTAACTCTAAGTTGTCCTAAGTTAGGCAAATCCTAGCTAGATAAATCAAGATAAATCATGTCTAGGTATTAATACACATTCACAAATCAAATATTATTAGTTAAATTGTTCATATTTTACTATATTTTATCTTTATGACATTGCAGAATGACATATTGGTGATTTATATCACTAAGATTTGCCTAAACTAGGACGTCTTAGCACTTAGGCACCTTTGTGAATCTGGGCCCAGGAAATGAAAATACATTTTTCCACTTCGACTCCCTATCTTTAGGGAAGAAACGAAGATCTCTCACATTTTTGCTGCCCACACACCCAATTGTGTTTTGTTTGTGACGAAGCGCATGAATAAACAAAGGTCACGTTATTCGAAGAAGTGAACAATTGCGGAGTATCCGTCGACCCACGCGTATCCCACACACAGCGACCTGTTATCACTTATCAGAAAACAGACAACAGATCGAGTTGTAAGCGCTTTGATAGGATTTTTTCGTGGAACTGTTTCGCTTCAGCGGTTTGAATGTGACGTGGACGTTGATAGGGAGTTGGGGGTGGGAGTATGTAGGCGTAATGAGGGGTAATTTCTCCTTGGACGCTCTCCCTTCTACCTCTACAATTCTGCGATCAATCCCCCCCCCCCCCCCCCACCGTACCCATAACCAACCAACTATATTCTTCAAACATACATTTTCATACTCCCAGGAGTTTTTCGTAGCCTTGAAAGTTGGGACAAATACCTACAATCTGTACAATTGTATTTATGTCACGGCTATAGGACAACTAACTTCTGTGTGTATAACCCCCCCCCCCCCCCGGGCCCTCCCCCTCTATACGAGGTACTTTGTGGGTTCTGTAACGTTTCAGTTCCGTTTTAATTACGAATTAAATATTGCTCTTGTCGCAAGTTGCTGTCATGAAAACGGTATTTCGTCCACCATCTTATGCGACTTGGACAAAGAATTCCTATAACGACTTCCCCAAAAAATTATTAATCGGTTGCTTTTTCTTAGGACTTCTACTCTAACTGAGTAATATTCATTTCGGAAGCGCCACTACCTTCCTCAGGCCGACGTTACTGAGACTCCTTGTTCGGTAGCCTCGCGTCTTGCTTTCGAAATGTTACGTTACGCAGTTGGTGCGTACGGGTATTGTACAGAAACACACCTATAATTGTCCCAAGGTAACTGATCACATGCAGACGAAATAGCTGCGACCAATAATATTAACTTTTCTAGATAAAACATTCCTGTCTCAACGTTTTCTATTTAAAACATAATATAGTTAAAACTTGGAATTCTGAAAACCCTAAACGCAGTGGGCTCAAAACGATGAGGATCTTATGTATGAATTATGAAATCTATTGATTTTCGTGGAAACCCCATGCATGGAATGTTTCTTCAGCATGAGAATAGTTCGAGTGTGACAACTATTACAGTAATGTGTTGGAAACGCCCCGGGTCGACTCTATAACCCTAATTGATTGCGATGCCGGTGTACATACGTCCAGTCTGATGAGGTTATCACTAATCGTCGCTATTAACTCTCGTTTTGGAATGTTGCCTGGCTTAGACTCTTTGACATAACAAGACTTGATTACCAGGTAATTAACACGATCACGCTATTGACAACGTGCCACTAGTCTAGACACCAGACCAGCCCATCAACAACCAGGGTAATTAGAAGTTACTAATGTTTCCGTCATTGTGTCCATGAGTTCTCGGTATTATTGTTAATACCGATAGAGGTGGTTTAGAGGTACCACGCGATACTCTCATCACGGAGGTCGCCAGTTCGATTCCGGCCACCGGCAATCCTGACAGTTTCTCCGAGGTTTTTCTCAGACGAATATTCGCTGAGATTGTATCCTATATAATCAACCATCGGACATTCATTCCTTCCCAATTATTCAAATTTAAATAAATACCTAATATTGGTCAACTGAAGACGAGCATTAAAGAAGGTGTGAACCCTTACCTGAAGGGAGCCATTTTACTAAACAAATTATAAATTTGTTATTAATTCAATGAGACAATATAATCATTGCAACATTTGGATTCCACTCATGTGTTCTCACACTAATTTAAGATTTAAGGTTTTATTTCCCTAACTGTTTTACTTAGGATCGGTACCATTGGCCAGATTTATAAAACGTTGCCTCTCATTGGCTGGGCTAAGAATTTTTATTTTAGGTTTAAGAGCTAACGTTGCTATGATCCCAGGAAAGTGTGTAAACGTCATAATGCTTTTGGTTAAACCTTAAATCCTGAATCTCAAATAAGTGTGTAAATCGACCTTAACATGTAACAAGTGCAGAGATGGGCAAATAATAGGCCTACGCACTCCATGAGACAGTGATTTGATGCGAGGAGGCGGGTTCATGCGTAAAAAAATATTTTTAAAGATAAAAATAATTAATAAGTAAATAATAATTAGTTAATACATTTGTATTTATCTACTTTTTGGGGCTTAATTTGTTGGATAAAACCGATAAACACATACAATGCACTTTGAGTGTTTTTTTTTTTTAAATACAAAGATACAGCAAAGTTGAGTATTTTGAAATAAAGATACAAATATTTTGCAACACAGTATTTTAAATACAAAATTCAAACGTATTTCAAATATGTATTTTAAATCCGTGTATTTTTGATACTGCCTATCTCTGCAAGTAGTCCTGCATTAGTTGAGTCAAATTAGTTATCTGTGGTTGAGTGTTTGAGAGATCTTGTGAGCATTGGTCACGAGGAAATTGGCAAGGGTCGATATTTTTGTGCAGTACGATACACGATCTTTTGTGGCGTTACGATTTAGGAAACCCATGAATGCTAGGCCTACATTTCTAAACCTGAAATATCCGCTCACTTTGAAGGTTTCCTTCTCCCCAAAGTCGCAATCCTTTCAAGATCTTACGCCGACATTGTGTAATGTCCCTTTTGAAAGACCTTAGGTCTTGGTCAGTGTTGGCGGTGTCCGGGTGTGTGAAGGGGGCTGAGGGGGGGGGGGGGGGGGGAGAAGGGGTGCGACAACATTTCTTTGAAACCTTTTCGCTTGGCGAGGTTTTTGTCATGTTGCGTAAAAATGTCGAACGTAATAACGATTATCGCACACTTCATTTTAGTCCCTTAAAGCAAAAACGCTCATGGCGACATTGAAAGGGATGAAATTTTCGCCTGATTACACTGAAAAGCAAACAGTTTAGCAAAGCGTCTTGAAAGGTGTAAAATCTTTACGGAAAAACTGTTGGACTGTTAAAAACGTCTTCTTTACAAGTTGGAACTTTTTACCAAGCGATTTATTAGTCTGCCGCCTACGTCCTAATCCTTGCGGAATCCTTTCAGCTCATGAAGTCCGGGGATTGGAATGAATTTGTATTACTTGAATTGAACGTGGGATTCATTGGCTTGGGAGTGGGTGGAACAAACCTTTGAAAATAAACACTAGAGCTAGAGGGAAGATAGATAGAAGAAGATTTTGAATTGAAGCGAAAAAAACACTCTCAATATATTGGTATTGCAATATGGGCATCGGTCACTGCAGATCCTTATACAATAATGGAACACGTTTATGACTTCATCCAGATATTCTGTCATCGATAATCGTCAGCAGACAATTCACGTGGTCATATTTTTCACGCCCCTTTCTTTCAGCCTCATTACAATGTATGAGTTCCCCTCCGTCCACTTGACAACCTCTCCTGCACATTCTGTTCGACAGTCTCTAATGATTACGTGTGTCACGGCATATCAACCTTGAAAATCTGTTTCTTCTAAAGTGGCTAAACTGATTGATTTTGTGACTTTCGTTTTTGCCGCCGCCCTTAGAATCCCCGTCTTTGCCTCCGTTTGAAGGCCACAAGTCTCAATGGCGTCCCATTCGTTACCATGCCTGCCATGTGTTCTTGACAATTGCCCAGCCTTATCTGAAACTCGTAACCTACAAACACATTTTTTCTTACTTTCCATTTTCAAAGTATTGCAGCATTCTGCACCCCCCGCTGTTGGGTCACAATGACCATTGGACAGTGACAGGACCCCTTCCGTTACCCACCTCATGATTAACTGCCATTATACCCCTAACTACCTAAAGTCTTCGCTCAAAAGCTAAAACCAGCCAAAGTACTCAATACCCTTTTCTCCTTTTCTTCCTCTTTATGGGGTGGGTTTGGGTCCTGCTCGTACATTTGTTCCTTGTCGCTTCTTTTTATCGGCCAAGAATGAGAAACCAGGAGTCAAGTCACCGCATGGGAGGCCATTACTTAACTGACCTGAAATGGCCGCTACCCTTGCTCATTCTTTTGTTTGCATTGACGTCACTTCCTGTGCTGCAACTCGCATAGATCAAACGTTTTAGTGGCGTGGAAAACAGTGACGGCGATGATGAGGCTTGGGGTCGGTACAGTCTCTGCATGAGACACTGTGTGGGTGCCTTACTGCCTCACTGCCTCACTGCCTCACTACCTCACTGCCTCACTGCCTCACTGCCTCACTGCCTCACTGCCTCACTGCCTCAATGCCTCACTGCTTCACTGCTTCACTACCTCACTGCCTCACTGCCTCACTGCCTCACTGCCTCACTGCCTCACTGGCTCACTGGCTCACTACCTCACTGCCTCACTGCCTCATTGCCTCACTGCCTCACTGCCTCACTGCCTCACTGCCTCACTGCCTCACTGCTTCACTGCCTCACTGCCTCACTGCCTCACTGTCTCACTGCCTCACTGCCTCACTGGCTCACTACCTCACTGCCTCACTGCCTCACTGCTTCACTGCCTCACTGCCTCACTGCCTCACTGATTCACTGCCTCACTGCCTCACTGCCTCACTGCCTCACTGCCTCATTGCCTCACTGCCTCACTGCCTCACTGCCTCACTGCCTCACTGCCTCACTGCCTCACTGCCTCACTGCCTCACTGCTTCACTGCCTCACTGCTTCACTGCCTCACTGCCTCACTGCCTCACTGCCTCACTGCTTCACTGCCTTACTGCCTCACTGCTTCACTGCCTCATTGCCTCACTGCCTCACTGCCTCACTGCTTCACTGCCTCACTGCTTCACTGCCTCACTGCTTCACTGCCTCACTGCCTCACTGCCTCACTGCCTCACTGCCTCACTGCCTCACTGCCTGACTACCTCACTGCCTCACTGCCTCACTGCCTCACTGCCTCAATGCCTCACTGCCTCACTGCCTCACTGGTTCACTGCCTCACTGCCTCACTGCCTCACTGCCTCACTGCTTCACTGCCTCACTGCCTCACTGCCTCACTGCCTCACTGCTTCACTGCCTCACTGCCTCACTGCCTCACTGCCTCACTGCCTCACTGCCTCACTGCCTCACTACTTCACTGCCTCACTGCCTCACTGCCTCACTGCCTCACTGCTTCACTGCCTCACTGCCTCACTGCCTCACTGCCTCACTGCCTCACTGCCTGACTACCTCACTGCCTCACTGCCTCACTGCCTCACTGCCTCACTGCCTAACTGGCCACCAGGCAGGTGAGAGAGGGGTACCCTCCTACACTACTCCAACGATCTATCAACATTTCAATGTATCAATACCCGCTAAAAATAGGATAGCAAAGAAACGAATGAATGCTTGATCGTGAGAGTACGATGGTTCTTTTACAGTTTTGATTTCATTTGTTGGACGGAAGTACTTGAAAGTTGGGAGATATTCAAACCAATGAGCGTGGCCGTGGATCGATTTGACTTTCTACAAAGACAACAACTTAGTTGTACGTATGTTTAACGAAACTCGACTGTTCATTTTTAAGTCTTATTATGCGGGTGTTCGGTTGGATCTCGGACATGCAAGCAGAGATTACTGATATTTTCTCCGTGGGCGTATCTTGTAGATATTTCTACTGAACATATTATGTGTTTGTTCATGTAAACTTACCTCTCATAGTCTCATTATTCACATATCAACATCATTGTTAATAACCTCGATTATCACCATCTCATATGAACGATTGGCTTCGTGTATCAACCAATATCAACGCAACACAACACAACACAGCAACCTTATGCTCCAACTCCAAATTACCGTTTCTGATTTCTAGAGGTAATCAGTTGACGTGTTCAACTGTGGTCGCTTAATTCTCTCAAACGAACTTAATAAGTTTGAAAGAACAGTTTCCGTCAGGCGTCAGCTGTTCAAAACTTAAGTTGTAATTTTTGTGTTTGACCCGGTGTTAATTACAAAAGGTATTTTATAAAATTGAAGTTACGCCACATTTAACAAGTCATCACCTATAATGATGAATTAAAGCATTACGATAAGACATCATATACATTGAATTTGTTGTATAACGTATCATTTTCCATGTAAATATAAATTAAAATTACAACGTAACGTAATTTGCTTTGTTTAAATAAAAGATGAACATCTGGCGCCAAACATTGCTCGTATATTTTGTAGGGTGTATATTTTAAAACAATGAGTATAAATATTTGGTTGATGAAATTTAACTCGACATTACAGTTTATACCCATATTTCTAAAGTAAGCATTTTCAGTCGTAAATCTCTACTAGTATAAAACGTATGCGCCACTTGCGTCCATATGCTGCTGCTTCTTGGTACACCTCGGCCGTTGCCTCTGTGCGATTGCGATGGTTGAAAGTGAACAGTAGCGCAACTAGGTGGTTTCCAACACATCACATAAAATAATCACACAAACAAACATTTATTGTGGCTTAGATTGTCTCAAATGCTGGACAACTAAATTAATCACAAACAATTGGGTATAGGTATAAGGACAGAATGAATATCTAGTCTCCTAAAACGTGTTTAGGGGTACTGAAGATTTGAAAGTGTACAAAGAGCATCAATAATTATGTGGTGTCATATAATTAAAAAGGAAAGGAATATATTTACTAAGTGTCGCAAAAAGTTAGAAATATTTATAGAACAAAGGTTCCATATTATTTATATATACATTATAAACCTTCGTTGTGATTTCGAGGAGGGGGAGGGGTGAATCGCCTACGTGCCTTCAGCAGAGGTATTTCATAAAATTTTCAATAATGACACTGACTGACACATAATGAGTTTTCCGGGAAACTTTCAAAATATGTTTCACAACAAACGGGGAAAACATTCATTTGGTGGGCGATATTGCCTTATGATTCGTCATAAACTTGAACAATATTTGAGAGTGGGTTGTTGACTGAGCGAGCTGGGAATCAAGGGCTAAAGCATAATATGTGACGTAGTCTTGTGGGCATGTCATCTCGCTAAATGACTACCCGATAACATGGCTTATGAAGAAAGAAGAATGGAGACGCTACAGAACGGATGATGAATAGTGACAATAGTATAACAATACCGTTGTGTGTGGCTCGTTGGTCATATGTGCGGGTTTATTCCTGATTCCAATGCAGAAGATCTAGTGTTTGATTCCCGGTTCAGGCTGTTTTTTTTTTTACTTTGGAATTTGTATGAAATTTGTATGGAATTCGTAAACGGTAACTTTAGAGCCGTCATAGCAACGAAGCATTGTATAATGCACCCTCCCCCTCCCACCCCTCCCCCCACCGCATAACACAAATGGATATTTTTACTGATTTCATACCACCGTATTTGTAGAAGAGCCAAGCTAAACCTACACGGGTAAAATAAAATTGAAAATAAAATTTAAATTTCTTTTCTTGGGCCAAGCCCCTTCGAGGACCTTTTTACCAATAAAAAGGGGGTGGGTGGGGGGGGGGGGGAGGGGATATTCCTTCGACGGCCGTCCACTTGCTCCCGCCGTCTTCACCACATTTCTAAGCATTGTTTTTTAAACTTGATTATAACCCGCTCGTTGTGTTAAATAGCATGCATGGAATTTCTCTATTTTTGTCAGCGAGTGTATTGAAAATGTGGTGTCCTACCGGCGAATGGGGGCCCCATGTTGCGTGAACGGCTTCCAGCATTTGCTGCAATAAATCTCGGTGATCTGGGCGGCTTGTATGGCTGACAACTCTTTAACCCCGACAGATGCTCAAGGATTCAACGGATGACCTAGGTCAGGCCTTCCAACTTCGGAAACATAGAAAATTACTCCCCCATCATCCCACTTCCTCTTCTTTGAGTCACCGCTCGCTCATCCGTTGCGCCGAGCAGTTAAAACAATCGACACATTTCGCAGGAATGTCAATATAGTTCCAAATGTTTTATCTTTATGTTCCCTGTCGTACACGATGTAGTATTAAAGATTCTACTCGACTATTTCCCATAAGTGATAGTTAAATTAATAACAGCTTCTTGTTTTCCATATTATACTATATTTAAATAAATAAATACACAAAATAAATAAATAAATTGGATGAGCGTAGTGTAGCGGAGTGAATCTCTCATTTTAACTCGATCAGCGCTTTGTATGTATGTATGTATGTATGTATGTGTGTGTGTTTGTGTGTTTGTTTGTTTGTTTTTGGTTTCACATTGGATTGGTTTGTTTGTTTGTTTGTTTGTGTACACAATTTTGTTCGTCGCGCACAGGTCAAACGGCTTGACGGATTTGGCTGAAATTTGAAGTCATTGATAACCAGCAAAATCCGTCAAGATGCCAACCTACAAAATATTAATTAGTGAAAAACATTTGTTTTGTTTAATTAAAACTTATTGACGCATTTCAATAATTGGGTACATTTATGTCCACACCAACAATATCGAGACTTGGTAAAAGTTTTTAAATTGTAACTTTAACTGCCATTTTGTAAAAAAAAAATTAGTTTATATTTACGGGAATGTATATTGTATTTTTTACAGTGTTCAACTAATATGATTCGCATTAAAGGATCATTGAAGTTCGATGCACATAACATGCAGCAAGACTGGCGTACGCATACAGACCTTTCTCGCTGTACACTTGGAATTTCGATAGCTGTAATAGTATGGCGACAATGGCGTGTTATGTTTGATGACTTTTACGGCAAACATACCAAAAATAACTGCACATTTTTCCGAGGGTTTAAAATGCTTGTATTATGGTTTAAATTCGGTTATTGTATGATTTAACAAGATCCCGTTGTAGGTCTATATATTTAGCTTGTATCTACATTACGCAACTTCTTATATACAAATAAGTGTTTACAAATGAGCACCTATTGAGAAGAGTACGTTTTAATGAAATTTTGGGGAAATCCATTGAAAATCCATTGAAAGCTTGAAGATTTGAATTTATTTAAAGAAAACTTCATTACGGATTTAAATAACATTTCGTGCAATTATCACCAACATAAAGAGAAATGATGTACACATATTCTAAGGTTGTAACTTACGCCGCCATCTTTTTAAAAAATATGTATATTATCAAGGGTTTTTCTGTAAAGAGTAATATGGTATGCAATTGATTTGTTTGATACATTGAAAAAAATCGCTTATCTTGTCAACGCGGAGCGTTTTTCTAGTAATATACAACAGCTGTATTCCTAAAATATAATAAGGGGGGGGGGTATTTCAGCAGCCACATCCGTTAATTTTATTCAGTATAGTTCATACAAAAATAAACGTATAGAGTATGGATTAGACCTACCAAACCCAATCGATCATTGTTTGCTAATCGATCAAGTTACGTTCTTTTTGACGCTAAAACTGTAGCATTACTCATAACACTCGTCATCTTTTCTCACATCATACCTCAACAATTTAATTTGTATTTTCTACGGTATAATCTATGTGAAAATTATACGCCACGGCTGGAGCTTCACCCCATCCTATACCCCCTTACCAAATATATTAATTTATGTCGGTCAGTCTGTGTAGCTTTGTACAATCTAAAACTAGTTCCTCGCCCAAGAAAGTCAGTTAGCAACTTGTTGCTTTCCCAGATATCAGCCTATGAATACACATAACTACTTTTTCGAGGTAATTATTATGGAATTTGAAATAAGTTAATGGCATTGTTCTAAAGTTCGTGACTACGGCGTAGGCGTATTCCATCCAGACGTTGGTGCGAGGATATGAATACCATTCTTAAGTTATATCGGACTGATTTTATTTAAATAAGTATGTACTTCTAAAAAATGAAAAGAAGACAGTGGCAAAATATAAATATAAATAAAACTAAAATAATTCCACAAAGGAAATGTACAGTTCTTCTTTGATAATGCTCGAGTGGTAACTTATTGAATAACAGTATTATACAATAAACAAACACAATACAACTTAAAAGTTTGATTTCATAACTTTGTTCGACTATAGAGTTGAAGCCCTGAACCTAATTGACAATAATCATGGTTGGTACCCAACGGCAACAAGGAAAGTGTGCCCATCGCGCTCAGGCGCCGAGTGGATGCTATGGTAGACCTATGCTATGGCAGGTGAGACGTGACTCAAACCAACCCCGCTTGCATGGCCTCGCTAGCAGCTGCTGACGCAATAAACCCCTACATACTAATTACCCCCATACATTAGAGCGTATTACACCGAAAACACTCGCAGGTGTGGTGTCCATGCCGCGTGGCGCGTAGTCCACCCCTTCGGAGCGACACCGCGCCCACGCACCGCCGCAAACACGCCGAGTACAAGAGAATTCACCACCCTTGTTCTTAGACATTGTCAAAGAATGTGATTATGTCACGAGTTACAACAGTTTTGGTTCAAATGGTTGAAGAAAAAACACCCTTCGACTATATTATGACCTTGTTACAATTAACACGAGGATTAACATTATTTTTTTTGCAAAACTCTTCAACATTCCGCTTCTTTTCTCTATTGGACAGAATGTGGCGTTATCATCAAAATATGCATCAACATCGTCATTTCAATTTCGTTTCACAGAATCATTGAATTGGGATTGTCTGTAAAATACACAATGTTCTAATTTTTTATTTTGATTGTAAAGGTACAATTGGGTAGATAGTTTAATCCCCCGTGGATAAATTGTGGTAGGTATGTATAAACATTTACTGATTATTAATAGTTAATTTTAAAATGAGAAATAGAGATTTGTATTTCATATTTCACCACTCGGCACCTGCACCAAATACAATACAATTTGCAACTAAATCAGTGTGTTCTGTAATAAAATATGTAGATATATAGCAATCACTTATTTACGATCTGTATATTATATACTCAAATAAGCTAAACTTTATTGTGGGTCGCTTTGAATTAAATGTATCAATCTTTCATACTTGGCCCACATCATTTTGTAGTAATTATTATGAATAAATTAAAATTATCATATTCCATCTATTGGTGCAATTTATGGTGACTATCAGTGGTGCATACAAGACCCTCTTGCACTGCTGAGTGCTGAGTGCTGTGGTTATATCCACGGTGGACAGCACGTGCAATGTTTATGACGCGATGTCTTGATGCAGTCCCACGCCATAACCTTTTATTACATCGCACGCTTCTAGCATTAATACCGATCATGAGATAACGGGGCCAAGCTTGACCCAGGTTAAGAATATGACGTCACAACTCACAATACCCCTAATTATGAAGAGGATGAGAGTGCGAGCTAGGCCACGAGCGGATGTGAGGTCGGACAACTTCCGTCATCCCTCGGGCTCTAATTTGAGGCAGTCAGTATCTCATAGACACTTCAAACATATTGCGCAGCGAGAGCGAACAGCTCGAGATATTTGAAATGTCGAAAGTGAGGTAGACTACCGAAACAGTCTTCATCAATAACACTCGTTCATGGTATCGGATACAGCAAGGAACGCCTACTCAAGGTTTTGCAAGGTGACTAAAAACGAATTATATTGATTGGCAAAATATAATATTGTGGATGAAAAGCGAATGTCGATATTCGGAGAGTTGTTGTTGTGAGAAGTGTTTTACGTATAATTTAATTTCATAATGCAATACTAATATAAACAATTAAATAATTGTTTCATTAAAGGAATTAGTCCCACTAAAAGATGTGCAATCAAATATTACAATGGCTTCAGTTATAAATCATGGGAGTTGTAAGAGCAGTTATAGGGATGTTTTTTACAACCAACAATCAATAATTATAAATAAATAAATAAATAAATAAAATAAAATAAATTCACATTTAGTCTACCCACTCAGAACTGATTTTCAGTGGGGGACTTTAATTTAAAGTGACTAAACCAACCCTGTAGGCTCCGAACACCATCGACGAGTGAGCGATAACAAATCAAAGATCGATATTTCAAATACCAAACATATGAATCAGTGATTAGACAGTGCGAACACCTGCGGACAGATGCCAGAATCAACAAGGCCAATTCAGAATAACTTCGAATTTATTGAGTTTTTATCAAATCGATATCCATACGAATGCAATACAAGTTTTCCCTAGACGGACGCGAGCCCATATAACCTTATTTCATAAGGAATTGAATATTTAACAGGATACCACAAACATAAATAATTCATGTAATACAATTTTGTCAGACCAAAATACCAATTGACATAATTATAATCAAGTCTGCTTTCGTGTGGAACCGGGGTTAGCCTCACGAACACAACGTTGCTGTATGGTGTACACGGGTCCCTCTTCAAGGGATTTACTAGGTAAATTAAGGTGTTTGTAAAGTTGGGAAGGAAGGCCAAAGGGCTCTCTGATAGAACTCAATAGTAGAATTCGTTTGATGACTGAGGAAAATTCAGCCTGGATTGCCGGTGGGCGGAACCGAACCGGAGACCTCCTAAATAATTGTGTGTATTGCGTCTTACCGCTGAGCCAGTATCGGTACCTATTACCTAAGTAATAAATGTGTAGCAAAGCTGAGATCATATGGAGAACACATGTAAACAAAACTTATCTGCAGATTTTCGCCAACACACTGTTTACAGATATGAATGCTTATCGGCTTATCGCTCATTGTAATCATATACCATGTTGTGTTTGTTGCGGGTGGGTTTTTCTTTTTAACGCTTTTAAAAATGACAGTTGTTAATTTGTGAATCAACTAGTCCACGGGATGTTATCCTCTTTTGTTTTCAGAAAATTTAGTATTATTGGGTAAGGTCGTTGTCGCTTGTTTTACTTCCGCCCCATTTATCTCCCCCTCTGACGGTCTTCCGGGCAAATACTATTATACACTTCGACTACTTTCAGATAACACTCTCATAAAAGAAGAATGCACACTGCAATGAACGTTGTTGCCAGTTGTAGTTATAAAGGCGCGTAATACAAAATAACTAAATTGGGTGTATATTATGTCGTTTTCTGTATTCATTGTTTATTTATGTATAATGTATTTTCTATTCGGTTATAAAACTGATTTACAAAGGAGGGCAATAATAATTAACCAAACTAAATAATTGACACTGAACAAAATAAAATAGCAAAACATAAAACAAAAACAAAACAAACTGAACAACCGTTCTGAACATACTCTTGTAATGTTTGTTTGACGTGATAAGGATTCCAAGACCTAGTGGACAAATCAGTCTCGACAATCATTTTTCTATGAACTGTTTTTCGTCTATTATCTCAAAGAGTGCAACGTACTGATGCAGTCAACATCAGTTCAGTGACTTTGAAGGTAAGAATAACCTACCTGTATTTGTGAGGTGTCTATATACAAGTTGTTTTCGACATTATTTGTCCATTTCTGGTCAATTTCATCTTTTGATGATGTTGTTTTGATGTCCCTTCCAACTGGTTCGTTCACCTCAACCTCATCGGTAAGTGTGATTCTGCAATCCTCTGCTTCTGCTTCGTGGCGTCCGCGTCTCTCCCACGGAATTCTAGGGGCTGCTTCGGTTCATCGACCCGTTCTTCACTCAGGTAAACCGCATCTCGACAAATATGTTTTCGAATTAGAAGAATCCAGGTAGAAGCAGTTTTAAGATTTGTCGAAAGCTTAGCCAGGACGTTGACCCATTCAATATATCGAAGCAACAACGGCCGCAATTCGTGCGATTATATTGTTATTTCCACGTAGCGAAAGAGTTCATCGAACTAACCCTCATACATAAAAGGGTGAACCGCCCCAACCTTGTGAAATATTTTGCGAAACCTTTTATCCCCGACAACAAAACAAGTGTGGTGCACTTGCCTCTATGTTTGGCCATGTTCCGTTGAAGGGTTATTACAAGGATCAACGAAACAGAATACCGTGACCGGTCCAACCCTCCGACAAAGCGTAGAAAGGGAAAGGGTAAATGCCCCCCCGCCCCGACGTCTGGGTACAAAAGGGGTTTCCCATGGTGAATGACGAACCTGTTGACGATCACGGGTAGTCATAGATACGGTAACCATCGTAACAAAACAACCCCTTCTACCTGCCACAACCCTTAATAGTATTATGGCTATAAACCGTGGCTAATTCTTAATCTTCCTGAAACCAATTAATTTTATTAAAGACCCCAGTTTTTATTTCCGTATTATAGCGAAATCGCGTGTTGGCTCTCTATTTAATTAAGTTGTCCAAAACAATAGGCTGTTTGTCTTAGGAGGTTTGAGTCATCATTTACTGTTCTGGGGACCATTTCTATAATGCATAGAACATTTCTATAAATTAAATTGTTTATTTTGTATACCGGTATAGGGTAGTAGTGTACCTTATATCTATTCGTTTGCAGTTTACTTAGTATTAATAACTCGTGTGTTTATTTCGAGAAAATTCGAGACCCAAAACTATGTAAACCCGATATCCGCAAAAAAGAACACATACTACTCATACTACTATAATACTCATTTGTATAACGTCATCAGATTAACAAGCATTTGTATCAAAGACATACTTGTAGAAGGCAACCAAGTACCAACCAAACACACAATCCAGTGTAAAGTAACCCCCCTTAGATGACTATTGTGCGTGTTTTATATTACAATCGCAAAGACAATCCAAAATAATATCAATACTATGCAAAAATTAAAACTACAGACAATCCAACAGGAGATAGGATTGGTAAATTGTTACAATGCATGAAATAATAATTATTACTTATTAGTAATTCCTGTCTTGGAGTCATGACAAATGTTTCTTTAAAACCATCTTAGAATTGTCTTAATTGTCTTATTTTAATAACGTCCATATTATAATAAACACCATTATGCCCCTACCACTGCTAGTGTTGACCCTGTAAGCGTTGTCTAAATGCTACTCCATGCAAGAGGTACAAAACTGCTCAGGGACCATCGCGTAAGGGATAAGGTACGATACGATACCTTAGTGCTTTGGGTTGCACAATCAGGATACGATCTCAAGATAGAAGATATCCCAAGACGCAATACCCATGTCGTGATATGTGAGTGAGACATTTTGACAATGACGAAGGTTTATAATGTTCTCAACCCTCACATTGTTACTAGGGTGGAATAGGTTTACAAAATAGAATTCGTTGTAGTGGGAGATAATACAAAGTTATTTAAATAGGAATAGTATAGTATACTAATACCTATGGAAAATATTAATAAAATATTATTTTTCATAGGTATTACTTGACAAAAAGAAAATATTTAGAGGTGGTTACGCTGCTATACTTCAGCGGGCAGCCAACGTAATCATAACCTGACTTATGTATTAGCTCCACGCCAACAAGGGCATTTTGACTTTCATCAAAAGTCGACTTCATCACCAATGTTTATTTTGAAAATAATGCTTCACCCTCTCATTCTCTCACTCTCTCTCTCTCTCTCTCTCCCTCTCTCTCGCCTTCCCCCTGGTCATATCACCTCTACCTCTAGTTCCCCCCACCCTCATGCTCTTCGCTAGACGCGTCATCCGCCCTCCCTACCTAGACCAATATTATTTAATAATGTATTGACTTACATGTGAGTCCATTTTATCAGCAATCTTATCCCTCTTCTTGCGATCAATAATTAGGGGATCCAAAGTTGAGGCTTCATACAGTGAGAAATCAAAGATGCGGTTTAGTCTTGGTACCAGCGCTGTGCGGTGTGTTGATTGATAGAGTCTGTATATAAGGCGTTATTGTGAGAGTGATTGAATCGAAATAATTTAAAACCTTTTACTATTACAAAAATAAAATTGCACTGTAAATAACCTGAATCAGCAGGTTTTCATTGCTTGTACTATCAATTAAATTGGTAACATTTCTGCAATCAATTTATCCCTCTGAGTATATTCTGCGGGGAAATATCCACCAAGAGTCTAGAGATCAAACAAATTAACATTTTTTTAGCAGGGTCAGGGGTCAATACAAATACATTGTGTATTGTGAGAATGAGACTCCTTGCTAAGAAGTTTTCAGTCACACTGAATGAATGCAATATTAGGTGATACTTTAAAAAAATGTAATTCAATTTCAACATTAATTTTGTTCTCATACAAAACTTAGGTTAGAGTCTCGACTTTCTAGCTAGAATCTAGATATATAAAATAAGAAGCCTACAGAAGGCAAGCCTTGAGCGAGGACAAAACTTAAGTTAGAATCTTGATTATCTAGCTAGAATCTAGATATTTAAAATGAGATGCCCACAGAAGGCAAGCCTTGAGCGAGGACAAAACTTACGTTAGAGTCTTGATTATCCAGCTAGTATCTAGATATTTAAAATGAGATGCCCACAGAAGGCAAGCCGTGAGCGAGGACAAAACTTAGGTTAGAGTCTTGATTATCCAGCTAGTATCTAGATATTTAAAATGAGATGCCCACAGAAGGCAAGCCGTGAGCGAGGACAAAACTTAGGTAAGAATCTTGATTATCTAGCTAGAATCTAGATATTTAAAATGAGATGCCCACAGAAGGCAAGCCGTGAGCGAGGACAAAACTTAGGTTAGAGTCTTGATTATCTAGCTAGAATCTAGATATTTAAAATGAGAAGCCTACAGAAGGCAAGCCTTGAGCGAGGACAAAACTTAGGTAAGAATCTTGATTATCTAGCTAGAATCTAGATATTTAAAATGAGAAGCCTACAGGAGGCAAGCCTTGAGCGAGGACAAAACTTAGGTAAGAATCTTGATTATCTAGCTAGAATCTAGATATTTAAAATGAGAAGCCTACAGGAGGCAAGCCTTGAGCGAGGACAAAACTTAGGTTAGAGTCTTGATTATCTAGCTAGAATCTAGATATTTAAAATGAGATGCCCACAGAAGGCAAGCCGTGAGCGAGGACAAAACTTAGGTTAGAGTCTTGATTATCCAGCTAGTATCTAGATATTTAAAATGAGATGCCCACAGAAGGCAAGCCGTGAGCGAGGACAAAACTTAGGTAAGAGTCTTGATTATCTAGCTAGTCTCTAGATATTTAAAATGAGATGCCCACAGAAGGCAAGCCGTAAGCGAGGACAAAACTTAGGTTAGAGTGTTGATAATCTAGCTAGTCTCTAGATATTTAAAATGAGATGCCCACAGGAGGCAAGCCGTGAGCGAGGACAAAACTTAGGTTAGAACCTTGATTATCTAGCTAGTCTCTAGCAGTAGCGGATTTAACGGTCAGCCGGGTCAGCGGATGCTGACCGGGCCCCGGCCAATCCGGGCCCCCCGCCCCTTAGCGACCCACTCAAAAACACACGAGCTGAGATCCATTCACCATAGGCATTGTCGAAACCCATTATAGCAAATACTACCAATAAAATTGTATTTCAAAAAGAATGTTTCAAAAAGAATGATTCCGTTTATAGGGCTCATTAAAGCCTTCGCCCACTTGTTTGACGGTACACAGCGGCGGAAACAACCCCACAGTTCATGCAACAATGGAACTTTAATCCTGCCGCTTTCCTGCTAATTTATAGAAAAACCTGGAAATATTCAGCAAATATGAGGGTTTATATTTACAACCCAACTGTCTATTTGTCTATAAAATGACAATTACTTGCTTTGAAACACCCAACCTCTCCTCTACTCAGTATCAGTCGGTTTCTGTACGTGTCTCGTGTGAAACAGTCCAGTGCAACTTAGTTCGTGTGACAACTGTGTTATTTTAATTTAATTTAAACGAAAGTAAAATGTGAGTGTGGTATACGTTTGTTAAAGATGAGTGAACAGACAAAATACAAGCATAAGATAAGACGATACAAGCATAAAAGCGAAAAGATAAAGATCACGCACTTCTTGTAACTGCCGGCAATGACCCTAAACAAAGAATATTAAGTTTTTGCGTTGGCAATAATTTGCGTGTGTCAATTGGCGCTGAACATCAATTAAACACGTCAAAAATTCGAGTGAAATTCAAACCCCTTTGGAAATCGAAAATCAAACCTCATTACACACATATAACAGAAAACCATAACCTTGTAGTAACACCCCTCAAAACAGCGCAAAACCCATTTCCTCTAATAATGACGATACAGTGAATGCAGAAGTTCAAGTGGAATTACAAATACCTAATGTAAGGAAAGTGTACATTTTGCGTTGTCTCAAAACTACGTGTCCTGCACCAAAGTAAAAAAATGGCAGACCAATCTAACATGTTTGAGCAAACTTTTCTTGACTGATAAAGCTCTGTTCTGTGGATCAGTTATTTCAACTGATCAACTTGACATTCTTATTGTTAAAAAGCCTTTTCAACCCATTGGAAGTGGCATGCCATATTTAATATATCTTAAAGACGACGGCAATCGTAGTTTTTCGTCCTTTTACTATTTCAAAATAAATTCTACTAACGAACTTTGAATCCTATATACACTATGAAACAAACACGGCTAATTGTCTGGCGGATATGAATCGGAAAAAACTGTCGAGAGTTTGGACTTATCTCAACTGTTGGAGCTTTTGCCTGTAAAAACTCGAGAAGGGGGTGTCATTTTAAGAGCTTTGGTGAGTAATGAATTAGTATTATGTTTTATACATATATTAGTTAGTTTGTTAAAAAAATATGCCAAACGGACGGGCCCCTTTGGTAAAATGCTGACCGGGCCCTTTTTCTTAAATCCGCTCCTGGTCTCTAGATATTTAAAATGAGATGCCCACAGGAGGCAAGCCGTGAGCGAGGACAAACCTTAGGTTAGAATCTTGATTATCTAGCTAGTCTCTAGATATTTAAAATGAGATGCCCACAGAAGGCAAGCCGTGAGCGAGGACAAAACTTAGGTTAGAGTCTTGATTATCTAGCTAGTCTCTAGATATTTAAAATGAGATGCCCACAGAAGGCAAGCCGTGAGCGAGGACAAAACTTAGGTTAGAGTCTTGATTATCTAGCTAGTCTCTAGATATTTAAAATGAGATGCCCACAGGAGGCAAGCCGTGAGCGAGGACAAACCTTAGGTTAGAGTCTTGATTATCTAGCTAGTCTCTAGATATTTAAAATGATATGCCCACAGGAGGCAAGCCGTGAGCGAGGACAAACCTTAGGTTAGAGTCTTGATTATCTAGCTAGTCTCTAGATATTTAAAATGATATGCCGACAGGAGGCAAGCCGTGAGCGAGGACAAACCTTAGGTTAGAGTCTTGATTATCTAGCTAGAATCTAGATATTTAAAATGAGTAGCCCACAATATAAGTATTGTGTTATCTAATAGTATCCATGATTCTACTCTTTTGTAACGAAATATATTATTAATTACTAAATTCTTTTGATTCATTTAGGACAAACCCAGAAGTCAGATCTTAGGTTCATTGTAGTCCTACAGCGTAATTTTTTGATAAGCATTGTTGCCTACATATGAGATCCAAATGCCGAACATTTTCATTCCATCGTCCGTCTTAGTATAAATATCTATTTATACATTTTGATACTAATTACTAATTATCAAATGAAGTCTTCCAAGCTCCTATCTGTATTCTTTGTTTAGTGAGTCATGCCTCACGAATCATGTAGCATTAGTAAGAAAACAGTTAATAAATGAACATACAAATTGAGTAATGTTTACAAACAGTGGTATTTATGCAATGAATGCAAAGTGAGGAGACTGTATCATGTAAAGTGGTGGGCTATGATAAAGCATAACACAAACTACATATCAAAGAATCGATGAGATATCTTGACTAAACTTGCCTAGACTAAACATGTTGGCTACTGCATGTCTGAGCGGGAGGCTCCACCGCGCATGTTGTGTCCATGTTATCTCTCAGCGGGGTTGGTCGCTCATGTTGGCTACTGCATGTCTGAGCGGGAGGCTCCACCGCGCATGTTGTGTTCATGTTATCTCTCAGCGGGGTTGGTCGCTCATGTTGGCTACTGCATGTCTGAGCGGGAGGCTCCACCGCGCATGTTGTGTTCATGTTATCTCTCAGCGGGGTTGGTCGCTCATGTTGGCTACTGCATGTCTGAGCGGCAGGCTCCACCGCGCATGTTGTGTTCATGTTATCTCTCAGCGGGGTTGGTCGCTCATGTTGGCTACTGCATGTCTGAGCGGGAGGCTCCACCGCGCATGTTGTGTTCATGTTATCTCTCAGCGGGGTTGGTCGCTCATGTTGGCTACTGCATGTCTGAGCGGGAGGCTCCACCGCGCATGTTGTGTTCATGTTATCTCTCAGCGGTGTTGGTCGCTCATGTTGGCTACTGCATGTCTGAGCGGGGGGCTCCACCGCGCATGTTGTGTCCATGTTATCTCTCAGCGGGGTTGGTCGCTCATGTTGGCTACTGCATGTCTGAGCGGGAGGCTCCACCGCGCATGTTGTGTCCATGTTATCTCTCAGCGGGGTTGGTCGCTCATGTTGGCTACTGCATGTCTGAGTGGGAGGCTCCACCGCGCATGTTGTGTTCATGTTATCTCTCAGCGGGGTTGGTCGCTCATGTTGGCTACTGCATGTCTGAGTGGGAGGCTCCACCGCGCATGTTGTGTCCATGTTATCTCTCAGCGGGGTTGGTCGCTCATGTTGGCTTCTGCATGTCTGAGCGGCAGGCTCCACCGCGCATGTTGTGTCCATGTTATCTCTCAGCGGGGTTGGTCGCTCATGTTGGCTACTGCATGTCTGAGCGGGAGGCTCCACCGCGCATGTTGTGTCCATGTTATCTCTCAGCGGGGTTGGTCGCTCATGTTGGCTACTGCATGTCTGAGCGGGAGGCTCCACCGCGCATGTTGTGTCCATGTTATCTCCCAGCGGGGTTGGTCGCTCATGTTGGCTACTGCATGTCTGAGCGGGAGGCTCCACCGCGCATGTTGTGTCCATGTTATCTCCCAGCGGGGTTGGTCGCTCATGTTGGCTACTGCATGTCTGAGCGGGAGGCTCCACCGCGCATGTTGTGTTCATGTTATCTCCCAGCGGGGTTGGTCGCTCATGTTGGCTACTGCATGTCTGAGCGGGAGGCTCCACCGCGCATGTTGTGTCCATGTTATCTCTCAGCGGAGTTGGTCGCTCATGTTGGCTACTGCATGTCTGAGCGGGAGGCTCCACCGCGCATGTTGTGTTCATGTTATCTCTCAGCGGGGTTGGTCGCTCATGTTGGCTACTGCATGTCTGAGCGAGAGGCTCCACCGCGCATGTTGTGTTCATGTTATCTCTTAGCGGGGTTGGTCGCTCATGTTGGCTACTGCATGTCTGAGCGGGAGGCTCCACCGCGCATGTTTTGTTCATGTTATCTCTCAGCGGGGTTGGTCGCTCATGTTGGCTACTGCATGTCTGAGCGGGAGGCTCCACCGCGCATGTTGTGTTCATGTTATCTCCCAGCAGGGTTGGTCGCTCATGTTGGCTACTGCATGTCTGAGCGGGAGGCTCCACCGCGCATGTTTTGTTCATGTTATCTCTCAGCGGGGTTGGTCGCTCATGTTGAATACTGCATGTCTGAGCGGGAGGCTCCACCGCGCATGTTGTGTTCATGTTATCTCTCAGCGGGGTTGGTCGCTCATGTTGGCTACTGCATGTCTGAGCGGGAGGCTCCACCGCGCATGTTGTGTTCATGTTATCTCTCAGCGGGGTTGGTCGCTCATGTTGGCTACTGCATGTCTGAGTGGGACCGCGCATGTTGTGTTCATGTTATCTCTCAGCGGGGTTGGTCGCTCATGTTGGCTACTGCATGTCTGAGCGGGAGGCTCCACCGCGCATGTTGTGTCCATGTTATCTCTCAGCGGGGTTGGTCGCTCATGTTGGCTACTGCATGTCTGAGCGGGAGGCTCCACCGCGCATGTTGTGTTCATGTTATCTCTCAGCAGGGTTGGTCGCTCATGTTGGCTACTGCATGTCTGAGCGGGAGGCTCCACCGCGCATGTTGTGTTCATGTTATCTCCCAGCGGAGTTTTCGCTAATGTTGGCTACTGCATGTCTGAGCGGGAGGCTCCACCGCGCATGTTGTGTCCATGTTATCTCTCAGCGGGGTTGGTCGCTCATGTTGGCTACTGCATGTCTGAGCGGGAGGCTCCACCGCGCATGTTGTGTTCATGTTATCTCTCAGCGGGGTTGGTCGCTCATGTTGGCTACTGCATGTCTGAGCGGGAGGCTCCACCGCGCATGTTGTGTTCATGTTATCTCTCAGCGGGGTTGGTCGCTCATGTTGGCTACTGCATGTCTGAGCGGGAGGCTCCACCGCGCATGTTGTGTTCATGTTATCTCCCAGCGGGGTTCATCGCTCATGTTGAACCCTCATCAACGTAAAACAGTTAAGGTTATCAACTGCTCGAGCTCGTTTTTTAACGATTTCATGTAGATCAATATTTGATTCCGGGAATTAATTAATTCACCCCTATAAGCAATAGCTCCCGATAACCATGCATGTTTACTAAATTGGGCAATTTGTCTATTTCTTAGAAAGACCCGTCAAATTAGAAGGATTAGGAAAGTGAATAAACGGCATAAACGACCCTGTTTATAACAACATAACCATTATTATCTTTTATTCGTTTTTTAATACAAAGTTGTTAGTTGTTACAAGGGTGATGTGACACTAATATATCCTGTAAAGACGACCTTATTCATCGTCTCGTTATTGATAACCTGAGTAAGGTCCCAGAAGACCAATATAATACACTTTTACCAATTTATGACCTATAATGTATAGAGAGCCCAACGGATAGTTCGGAATTCAGACTGTTGTGTTATTTGTAATTTTATTGCAGGAATATAGCAGCTGTTAGTGTGTTTTATCATTGTTAAACATAATTTTTATTTCATTAGTCATGTGTGGTTGAGACAAGGTCCAACCGTAAGGCTAAGGAACCTAAAGTTCTATAGTTTTTATAGTTCTATTCCCGAAGATCATAGGCTATTAATAAATCATCTTTTTCTATGATCTAATCCCAGTATATAATAGGACTTGCAAACGATCAACAACAAGAAAAATACATCTATTTTATTTACTCTGTGTATTACAACTCCTCGTGGTCGTATATTCCACTTGAATTATTACATGTACTTTTTTTAAAGTGAGCCCCCCCCCCCCCCCCCCCCCCATTCAACACGAACCCTCCCTAGACACAACGACTTCTTTCGAGCTGCTCATCCAATAATCCCATCTGCATCAATGTAATGTAATTTGTTTAACACACTTATTTCCTCTTCAGTCAAAGCCAAAACGTTTTGTAATATACTAAGTGCAAATTGTAGTAAGTTGATTCCTATGTTGGTATTTGCGTGTGCACGCAACTCAACTCTTCAGTGCTAAGGCAGAATTTCAAGACAGTGAGGGGGAGGTTGTACGAATCGGAGTTATATAATTGCTCAATTTGCTAAGTAAGTACAGCAAAACCCGTTCAATACCCCCCCCCCTTTCTTCTCTTAGCTTGGTGAAATGAAATATCTCAATTTTGATAACTCCTTTCTTTTTATAGAGCTCAATTTGCACAGCAACATTAACATCATAAGCATTAAGCATGCATGCACGTTTGGGGGCCACGTCGTCAGTATCATCATTATTCTCATCAAGCATATGTTATTTATTTAATGTATATCCTATTCAGTTATAATTTATAACACTGATTTACAATGGATGGCAATAAATAGAACTAGACAATTAATATTGAAGAAATCATTAAATAGCAAGAAATACAAAACAACAAGACAAACAATATTTACATTGTACTGTGCTGTTGGAAAAAGAACAAAAAAAAATACTTCACAAAATAATATATACTATAGACACAAATACTTAAATAAAGTATTCTTTAGAATAGGAAGACGAATAGAAATAGCTCAATCTCCGCCAGGACTCGACCCCGATGTTCTGCTTTTACTATCAGTGCTAAACCCGCGTATGTTGGACGTAAAGGGTACATTTTATGGTGTTTGTGTGCTGTCTGCCATCTGCTCTGCAATATCAAATTAAATCAACTGTATGAATTAGTTTAAAGATACGTTTTATGAAAAATCAATAGGCCATTAACTCATGATGTATGCCTTACCGTGCCTGAAAGTAAACCACTAAAAGTTTGAAATCATTTTTGTGGGTTTTTTAATAATATAGGCTACGAATTGATAAGTTCATTAAATGTGTTTGATTTTTCACTCAACTAATAGAATTATAATTCATATTGCAGTGTTCCGTACTGAATATGAAACACTGTCATTGAATTAAATTAAATAAAATCCCTGGAACAAGTTAAACATTGTATACAATTCCTTATAACGATGAGTTCGTCATTGACGGGTCACCGTGACCAACCAACGATCGGTGTTTGAAATTGGGGCCTGCTGGTTTGTCACGTATCACTCAACTATGACAAGAGCATCTGTACGGTTGCTTCGTGGCAAGTCCCTTGTATTGGACATTCCATGACAATCTCCTCACAGAAACATAGGCAACCATCGGTCGGCATAATCACCTATACCTGTGATGAACTGTCTTGGTCAGCGAGCATGACGTCACAGTTTCACACCCAGCATCTTCCGACCACTTTACAACCACCTGGTCAACTAATAATACTGCGCATTCTCCGGTAGGTACTGACCTACGGTAACGCCCTTGCCCCTGAGCATCGGCCACCCACCACACATCGATCTGTCTGCCCCCCCAACCACGCAGAGCAGTCGAAAATTACGAAGGCGACACGCATTCGCGGCGGACAATGGCGCCGACGCCGAAATAATGCGTCTGGTCGCCTCAGACTCTCCCCAACCCAATCCCCAGACATATCAGTGTCACGGGGTTGGCTAGAGATTCCGAGGAGTAACTGGATTATCTTCATCACTGGTACTGGCAGTGACGTCATCAATGAAGTTCTTAACGATGGAGGTAAACACACGGGGACGGATGAGAGAGAGAGAGAGAGAGAGAGAGAGAGAGAGAGAGAGAGAGATCGATTGGACTTAGTATCGAAATTATCCGAAATTCCTAAAGATGAACTACGGTGGGTGGTAAATGAGGATGCGATTTGAGGAAGCGTCAGGATGTTTGGCAGGATAGAAGAGTGTCGACCAAGGTCCGTAAATTCCCTGCCGGGGGCTCGTCGAAGGTTTACTGGACCTCCGCCAGGGGATCGACGGACCTTGAGTGTAGACTGTGTAGAGGAGTATCATTTGAGAAGGAATTACCCCTATTGTGTGAAGCTGTAAAAGAACAGTAGTAGATTGATTTTGACTCAATTTTTAATTTAAAAAATACTCTTCCAACGAGTTCATGAAAATCCTTTCGTTATTTGAGGACCATTCGTACAGTCCATATTTCTAATAACCGCATTTCCTGCGTTCCAGGTTCGAATCCTGGCTTGGGTATGGATGACATGTGACATTTCTGTATCATCGTATATCGCCCACTCGTCGTCTCGATATCATCGTTGGCCTCAATGTGTTTAGATTTAATTCAATTCAATTATTTGTCTTCTGTGTATCGTACTTCGTGGACAGAGTGGCTAAAGCATGCACGCACGTTTGGGGGCCACGTCGTTCACATGCAATTTGTGCGTTTTGGTGTTTAATATTGGATGAGTCACATGAGGCTCGTTTTCTTAATCCCACAACGATCGAATCCACGCTCTGTGGTTAATGGCACTCTAACCAACATGGCGTCCACATCACCCTTCCGAGGCCGACCAACCCCTTGGTCAACTCGATCCCACATCACCATGGTCATTGTTACAAAAACATTACATAGCACGTGGTACTTAAGCAACGCCTCTGTTAACAATCACCTGGCCCATTGTGATTGGCTGTTGGCGCGTGCTCTCGAGTTCTATTGGACAATGTAGTTTTTTAGTCATTTTCATTGGCCAGAAAGAGGGAACGCCATATTTAATGACCCCCCATCAATTTCCAGACGTGGTTAATGTGTTTTATGGAAGTGAAGGCTCGCGTGCGCCGTGCGGGGTGCGGGGTCCACGGGACGTGCCTGCTTTGCGGAAGGGCTGACCGAACATATGCAAACAGTTTTTTACGGCTTCCTCCCCTAAAACGAAAAGTTGCTGTAAGAATTGCCTTTTTTAGAGGATGACATCTGCCCATTATGCTAACTAACCCCAATTTTGAAATAGTTTCTTGACGTTTCCTTATTTTTGATGTAATGATTGACAAAATGGAAAATAACAGGATCATTTATTTTACGTTAAAGAAATTTACAGGAGACGTAAAGGAAGTAATTATAACGACAACTGGTTTACGTTTACATTCCACGACACCCATTTATTAGGTTTACAAAAAACTCGTTTGTACATTAGAAAAGCCTTCACAATCATCCATCATTTGTTTGGCGTTATCGGTAAACACTCACAGTAGACGTAAAATACATAATTTAGCGGTTATTTTGATAGGGGTTTGTTTGATATCAACTAACAACACAATGATGATGACGGATGAGAATGTGGTGCATAATAGTGGGTTACAAAAAACCTATGCTAATGGCCCCAGAAACGCTTTTCCCTCAAGAATATGACATTTTATTGGGTTTTGCTCCTCGCCTCGTTCAAAGAGGTTTATCGAGACAGCGATCTAATGATGTGTTATGGGAGAATCCTTTATGTGACATCCAACCTCAATCCACATTAAGGGTTGAAACATGTCACACTCACATTGTATTAGTCCACCTAGCTTTATAAGTATACCAGAGTTTCCATGCTGGATCATCTAGCACATTTCAAGTAGAGAGCCATGTAATGAAATAGTGAATGCTCCCTAATCTAATTCTCAATATTGGTGCTAGATAATAATATTGCTAGGAACTTAATTGATAGGAACCTAACTCTGAATTTTCAAAACAAACGGTTTATTTCTATTTCGTATCTGTTTATATTTCCTGGTGGAATGGTTTGTGACGTCATAGTTCTGTAAACAACGTCGTTCATGAATGAATCTGTTACACACCATCTCAAAAACAAAGATTTAATTCGTGTTTATTTTTTGAGTTAATCAAGGTAGGTACCCAGATGGTTTACAAAGTAAAAACCATTTTTTTTTATATTCTGTATTAAAAATTAAAATACCGTACAATCATGTTTTAAATTTTGGTATTAATTAGTGAACGAAAGAATATTATTAGCATTTAGCACATTTGATGTTGTATGAATACTGTTATAAATAAAATAATTATCTAAAATACAAAATAAAAACGATGATCAAATTTCCTATTGTTCTTGTTCATATGAATAGTTGAATACCTGTTACGGTATGTCAGTATTTGGATAGTGGAGAACCTTGACTGGATTGCCAGTGGCGGGAACCCAACCAGCAATCCCCCCCAAATGAGAGCCCATGGTCCACCCAAAGGGCTCCTGCAGAACGTCCACGTGCTCCATGGAGGGCCTGTCGCTGTCCTCAAGGGTAATATCCTGATCCCTCACTCCTTCCAGCAGGACTACTTCTATTTTTACTGCGCCAACATCACACCCCATCTTCTTTTAGGAGTCTCTCTTATGCGCAAAAAAAAACAACCCCTAGTTATTTTTTCCGGTTTTTGAGGGTATTCACTTTTTTACGATCATCCAGCGTCATCGTCCCTTTCTTTATGCTCAGCTTCTGTTCCAGAATGGTGGAAGATTTTTAAAATTAGAAAAAAACTTCATAAACATTCAGGTATCCCTCCATAGCTACTACCGATTCTGCAAATATACAACAGATACAAACTTGGAAAAACAATGAGTTATAGAAAAACTGTGTTTTTATCTAAAAAGTTGATGTACGTAGTTGCTTTGATTTGTTGTGCGTGATTTTGAGTCGATCTTTTGATCGTTTTAAATATAGTAAAACATATTTCAAATGAATTCAAAACAGATTACGCTTTTAGAAAATACAAACCATGTTTTCTATTTTCTTCCATTCATTCATCCCATTTGCGTTATTTTTTCGAGTCGTCGTCGACAAAAAGCGAGATCCGCAACAGCCGTCGCTGTGCATGTCAACATGGCGTTCTCTCTGTCGCACCCGTTGCACTTGTGTCTCTCTATCGCATACACTCGCGCATGCGCAGAACTGACCTCGTAATATATGCGTGACGTGTGCGAGACACGACGCTCATTGTTGAAACCACGCGCAGGCGCACACACATGACAAACAGATTTAGCAGCAGCGCGCCCTTCACGTTGCCGATCAAGATCACATACTTAGCGAGGTACGATCTCTCAGGGAAGGGGGGGGGGGGGGGGGGGGGGGGACTCATTTAAAAAAATAATAATTAGGCCTAATTAACTTTTTTTTTACAAATTTTTTACAAATTTTGTTAATAATTCTACACATTCACCCACTTACCTCATACTAATGTGAATTTCGACTGCGTTCAAGAATTAGCTGATACCTAATATCGAACTGTATAACATTGCACGTTTTGTGATGAAATATATTTTTGTAACTTTTGCGTGTATCAAACGATACAGCAAGTTTAATTTATATTGAATTACATTTCCTACCCAAACTTCGGTTCCGCATTGTTTATGAACGAGAGAATTTTCTACCCAGTCAAATTATAGACTCGTGTGGTGTAGTTAGGTCTTTTTGTGCTCTTTTTCTATTGTAGTTATTCACTATGATAATCGAAAAATTTCGAAATTAGATAATATTATAAGAATGCTGTTCAAATGAAAGCGACCCCTTGAGTCGTCAAATGGATAAAATCTTTCTCCCATTTGCCATCTACATCTAACAAGTAACAACCTACTGTTGTATGTATTTTGGAGTTATTAGGGGGACTGATTGAAATTATCTCTACACCTGAACAAGCTAATGAGGAACGAGAGTTTGAGGATTAGTACGAAAGTTTTAATTAAAAAAAGAGATCATTAATGGGACCCATTTCGAGGTGAGAAAAGATTACAGTTGAGGGGGAAAGTAGAGGGAAAAGTTGGTAGACGATTACTGTATTCAGAAATTGGAATGGGTCTTATACAACGCAGGAATACTCGTGGTCGTGGATAGAACCGAGATACAAAAATGTTAAAGATATTCTGTGTCAAACTACTTCAACGATTGACAAAGATCAAAGTGGTCATTAGGCCTACCCTAGGCCTATACCTGATACAGTATCCGTTCTCTCACCCGCTGATCGTCTCGATTAGCTTCGAAGGCTAACCCAAATATCTTATGTAAACCACGATACAATTTTGCAGAGCATTGTACGTGATATAAGCTATTATTGATTACAACATTGCCTGGCTATGTTATAGATAGAGATGGATAACACTTCGAAAATGTGTGGTAAATAATTGTTGATTGATAGTTTCTTAATAATTCTTATGTGGTTTTTGGAGGAGGAAAGTCGTAACGAAATACCGAAAATTATACGGGTATAATTTAACCACAATTTAAATAGGTTATTGACTACTTACTACGACAGCCCCGTGTGAAAACACTGTGACCGTGTATTATAGAACATGCTACATACATGGCCATTGGCCATTCCAACAGGGCAATGTAGGTCGCATATTATTCTAGAGAAATTTCATTTCCCACCCCATTCCTTGAACCACCACTCAATAAAATGTAATAAGGGTATTGATACCGAGAATAATAATAATATCCCCGAAATATCAGCATGCACATGGGACCTACATCAACCTTGTGTCCATCAAGAACCTCGCAGCATTGGTCAGTTAATAAAGTAATAGCCCTAGGGCTAGTAATGAAATCATATATTTATTGATAACACAAAACCAAACGGCCGTTATCGTGGGTTAAATGTATATTATAAATTTATAACCCATTCTAAACCAATGTATTGAACAAAGCCTACACGCATTTACGCAGAGTATGCGGTGTTCTATTTCATACAAATTTGACACTTGTGCTAGAGTTAAGTACGATTATAAAAATTGCCATTGTGGTACTCCAGTAATTTCTTTCGGACAAACAATGAATACGAACCAATATAAGTAAGATACAATATTGGAGTTGCCTATAATGTAAAACATAAAATATTTGTCATTTGGGAAGTCTTCTGCAGGGTAATCAACTTCTAACAGTTTTATCCACCCCCTGGTGGAAATCTTAACTGTTCCATTAATCCAAGGCGTGCCTTGACTAAAAACAGACTGAGAAGCATTGCTGTAGATAGATAGCTGATTACACATCACACTTGCCTTTTGATAATTTTTTTGTATTAAAAAAAATTTAGAAAACAACATAAAACATGAAAATGCGGCATCGATAACTTTTTTCGAACGTAGTGTAAAACTGTTGTTTGTTTGTTTGTCTGTCTGTTTGTTTGTTTGTTTGTTTGTTTGTTTGTTTGTTTGTTTGTTTGTTTGTTTGTTTGTTTGTTTGTTTGTTTGTTTGTTTGTTTGTTTGTTTATTAATTGATATACTTGAAGTTCATACACTCCAGGGGGGCGGCCTGGATTCACAAAGATGTGTAACTCTAAGTTGTCCTAAGTTAGGCAAATCCTAGCTAGATAAATCAAGATAAATCATGTCTAGGTATTAATACACATTCACAAATCAAATATTATTAGCTAAATTGTTCATATTTTACTATATTTTATCTTTATAACATTGCAGAATGACATATTGGTGATTTATATCACTAAGATTTACCTAAACTAGGACGTCTTAGCACTAGGCACCTTTGTGAATCCGGGCCCTGTTCTTATGACTATGACATTTCATGTTAGATGTATTAGATGTGAGCGTTTTCAATTGCTCTCGTTAAAACAAACAAAATGTAAATATTTTGGAATAATATCGTTTCACCACGGACTTATAATAGTAAGTAGTAACTGCGTTACAGTGTTACGCAACTACCATTATAAGTCCATGGTTTCTGATTCGTCGACACTGCATGTGTAATAATTACCATAAGAAAGTACGTAATTTCCAAATTTTCCATTTTAGTTTATGATAGAGAATCAATATAATAAACGTCCCACATATTGGTGTGCCAAGCTGATGAAAGAAATAACAAGTTCAGAATGTCTATAATATTCAACAAAATTAAGGATGTTTGATGTGTGTCTATGTTGAGTTGAGATAATTTCAATTCGTAACACCGGACTATAGTGGTGAGTGGGTATAGAAAATATACTTACGTATTCAAAAAGGAAAAAACAAAAATGTGCGATTCAAAGAAAGAAATAAGGAAAGCTAAATTAAAAACTGATTCCACGCAAACCAACGTTTTCAAAGTTTACATTTCGGATATTAATCCATCTTATACGGGACGCAAGACTATAGCCACATTTTCATAGCAAAATGCGACATTAATTTTTATCCTCGATGCTATATGATGGCCCTTCAAAGACGTTGTAATGTAAAGACATCCATATTTCCTTTTATAAAAAGCAACCTACACAAAAACGCCGTTATCCAGACAAACCATCCTAAAATTAAAAAATCCTCATATTACCAAGAAACATAAAGCGAAGTAAACATCTTAGCCTCTGGTCTAACTTCATCCTTGAAAGAGGTTGATGCTTCCATTGAGGTCGCAACTTGAATTACTCGTCGTACAAAGGAGCCGGTAGTTCCTGGTTGTAGGTTTGCATAACGGGGTGCCTCCCTCTAATGGCTACAGCTGCTCCTACACCCTCGACCTCGTCCCAGCGCCGACCAAGACCACCAATAATTGAGCCCTTTGTTGGCGAGAGTAGCCGTCAACGGTCCCAATATACCCTGCTGCTGCATGCGATGTGCATGAGCGCGGTATGTTAGAACACGAGTCTTATTCATTGGTAATAAATTGTTACATTGTCGTTTTCTAAATGAAAGTGATTAATAACAAATTGTGTGTGTGTGGATCGGTTTTTTAGCGAGACTATATAGGCCTACCTAGCTTTGAGCTTGCCCACACAGTCGTAGGTACCCGTAAACAGATTTGTACAGCCACGACTATGCAGTATTTTAATTTGGCATTAAAAAGTCTGCTGGGAGAATAATATCACGTGAGTCTAAACCATCCATCATTAAAATCCAGTGGTGATCAAGGGGGTTTAAGAGAAACGCCAGAATACAATAATGTATATATTATTTATTTATTAACAAAACTCTTTCCCATTCGCAGTGGCTTATACGTTTGTGACTGCATATGGAACCAAGGGATTTGCGCTTAAATCCCATATACAACTACCAGATGTATGTAGTTACTGACCTTCGTTATATAAAACACCCACTCATCGTCTTGAATGGCATAAATTTTTAATTGAAAAGAATCGGCAACGACCTGCATATTATGTATAATCTAAAAACAAAAATTGAAAAAATATGAACAATAATAAATAATAATATATTAAGCTCTATTGTAAACACATGCAAGTAACGTGGTTCCACAACAACCTTGTGAATGCCGATGTCACAGATAATATACTTACAAATGTCTTCATGTTCGACGTCGTGTGAGTGAGTCGAAGCCAATCAGTGGGCGTGGCTATTTCAAATACTGACATTTGGTTTCACTTTCACTCATCTATGACGTTAGCATTCACAAGGTTGCTGTGGAACCACTTTATGTGACATTTATGTATGCACAGCATCGGTTATTATACAAGCAGTAAAACAATGAATAATAAAAATAACCCATAACGCATCCTAATCTATTACTACTTCTCACTTCTCAGATATTACTGCAGATCACAAAAAAAAAACATTGAATTGGCCAATCCAATGAAGCAATTCAGAAATTGATTGGTTTACGTTAAATTTTTTTCCCGTGTCAACTCAACGCATTCTAGACATCAATTGTCAACAATACAAACGCTTCAGTCATAACCGTGTGGGCGGTTCCCAGCCTAGGCCTGGGGAGTCCCGCGGTGCAGTTGTTGACGCGCTCAATAGGTAGCGCCATCCCTGTCATTATACTCATTTTCTCAAGATTCTGGATTTTCAATGCAGCTTCTTTTCGTTTAGCGGGCACATGCCCTGCACATCCGGTACCATTGTTTGCAGTATTAAGCAGCTTCGGTCTCTGATTACATGAAATAACCACCGCTCTTTGTCAACTCTCATATATGGTAAAAACATGTAAAAGATGTGGCTTTTGCATCTGCCTAAAATCAGTTTGCAGATTTCTTTAAAAAATCTCGCTTCCTGGGCGTTTCTGACAACCACGAATACGTTGGAGTATTATACGGTTATACAGCCAATTTAGATTTCCAAAACCATTCTCTACAGCTGACTAATAGTTTGTATTATAGCTTGATATAGTCGTTATTGGTTTATCTGTAGATTACAACTTCCCTTATTTCGCTTTGTCCGAACTTCAACCCGTTCGATACATTATGATAATAGCAGGATATGACATGGTGTTTTGGTTGGACTGTACACAAAAGCAAATATCCTAACAATTTCACATGACTGGTGCATGGAGTAGGTTGAGATCGCAAACATCATGTATTCTATAGGATTTTATAAAGATTTTATTCTATTTATTTTGCGAGCAATCAGCTAAAGAAACACAATGCTCGTCACAACTGGAATTCTTACAAATGCAGAACGTTCAAATCTCAATTATTGTTGAAAAGTGAATTGCTATTTTTTCTCATAGAATTACTAACAAAACATTATTTATTGACTACAACATAACATTATTTAACGATTATACGAAAAATGTTTAACTGAATATTGTAGTAGAGTGATAATCAAGGTCCGTAAATCCCCTGGCATTTCTCATTGCGCTCGTCGAACTCCCAAGTCAGGTCGTCCCATTCATTTCCACAATGCTAAATATCATGTTATTCAAATGGGAGGATCATTCAGAAAAAACAAATGATTTGATCTGTCAAAACCACGGTCTACCAATTCGGGCTCAAAACCGCATTACATCTAATTGAAATAATTTAATTATACTTTTATAGGCTATATATGGTAACTTTGCAGAATAAGTTAGTAGATTTTTAAATAATAAATCAGATTTTGCAGTGGGCACGAGAATAGCGGTTTTCGTGCCCATGAGAAGACCTTACTTTGAGGTTTACCGAACCTCCGCCAGGGGATCAACGGACCTTGAGTGATACCAAAGATTACAAAGTGATACTTATTACTCTATGTATCGCATTTCGATATTTTACTAATCCTCCACGTTATCCTTATTAACCAAGCTTCACTGTTCTAGCTTTTATCACAATCGGCTCTGTCCAACGTTTACAATAGGCCACTATATAGTTAAATAATGTATTACATTACGTGGTCTTCATAAAATTAATTTTTTGTTATTGAAAATCCATTTAGGCCTATAAATAATGCAAGTGTGATGCATTTTTCATATACTATACGTTAGTAAATAATAAAAAATTCGCATGCGTTAATTAAGATATTTTTTATGTATTTTGTTCTATTCAGTTATAAGCAGGGCCGTACCGTAAGGGTATAAACATCACCCGGGTATGTTTGGGCAAAGTACAATGGGGGATCTGGGGGGAAGGCCCCCCAGCCAATGCGGGTCAATGGGGGGGGGGAGGGGCGCGTAGCCCCGGGAAATTTGGTTGAGTGTGATTGCATGGAGTAGTTCATCGAGTTTTAAGCATGTTTTCAAATAAATTTTAGTGCATTTGAGACGCGGTTAATAACATTAGGGTATTAGCAATTCAAAATGGTCTACTCCCGATTTTTTACCTGGGTTACCAACATTTCCAAAGAAAGTAGAAAAATACCGATCGTAACATTAAATTGAAGTCGTGAATTTAATTTAATTACAGAAACAAAGAACAATGTTTACTCGGATCGGATGCAAGTTTTTAAACCAAACTTGTTTATAGTTCCGGAGGGGCTCAACTCAATTCACTACAGCTGACAACTGACAACTGTCGCTATAATGCTTTAATATGTCGCTATGTCGCTATAATGAGCTGTCAACAGACTGCAAATTATTTTCACTTTTTCAACATACGTTGTAATTCTTTTTAATACACCGTGTCAACCACATTACTTTCGTATCATTCCCATTAAACACGGGCAAGCTGATTTACCGCACAAAGGGGGGCCCTTAACCCTTACAATACGAAACAACCCTTCCAAAAAATAGTGAAGGGTGAACAGGTTGGATTGTATCCGTTTCTAAAAAGGTCTGTAGCCGTTCTTGTTACCCTTTTATAAGCCCTTTTGCCACGCGCCCGCTATTTGTCCATATTAGTTTAGTTACAACTTAACCAGTCGTTAGTATAAAAAAAAAACATAATCGCCTCTAACCCTAAATTCAATTTCTGCGGCCCCCGGATATACAACAATCAAGAAAAAGGTCTTTAGTGTGGATGGCTGTTTTTTATGTTTTTTATTTATACGTCAACTCTCCAGTAGATTTATAAAGGGTTGTTTTTTACCTGTTCGCGTGCTGAAAATGCGTTTTTTATTTATGAGGAGTCAAGGGTTGGAGAAAGGGTAGTTTTTTAGTTGAAAAGGTTCCATTAAGCTTCGAGGTTAGTTTAGGGTTAACTTACAAATTATTTCAACCCGATCACATTATAGACATTGAATAAAAAATGCGTATAAAAGATTGACCCACTGAAAGGGGATAGGTTAAAAGGGGTTTGACAGGTATTTTAAAGTTATGCGAAAGGGTATAGAAATGTCTTATAAAATTCTATGAACAGTAAAAAAGGGTGATAAAAAGAACTTTACAGGTAGTTCTTAATTTTTTACGGCTATGCCTATCAGTGGCACGTGGCTACCCCTAGATCAAGTTAAGGGTTGAATCCATACAGAGATGAATGAAAGGGTGGTGTTTGTGTTTTGATAGCTGGAGGCGTGTCAGAGAAAAGGGTACAGCTTCTTTATACAACTCAATAAATAATGCAGGGTTTTTAGGGTGGTTGAAATGACTCGGTGTTGATTTCAACACATAAAGCTGCGAAGTAGCGACAGGTGAAACTGGAATGTGTGTGAGGTGGCTTAACAAAGAGCAGGTGCCGTGGGAAAACTATTCTTGGTCATACTCATACCTTTGAATTGAGTCGACGGCAAATGATTTCTTCAAAATCAACGAAGATTGAATCTTTGATCACTTCTTATAAAAATATGCGCATACGTTTGAAGAGTAATCTAATTGTTATTCTGTCGAATAATGAGGCTTTCTATTTGCGATGAGGTTGCGAATTGACGAGTATTATATCGTTCGTTGCATATCTTTTAACATATTACAAATTTAAAACTACAGCATTTTTTCTGCAACAGGAAGTTCTGTAATTAAATGCTGTAAATGTTAAAATGTATTAATGAATCCTTTGGTTATGTCACGTTCTTAGCATATGGTATTTATGTCTCTGGATTTAAGACTTTGCACGGGATGATGATGGTGGATGATGGTGGATGGGCACATCCATTTACGAAGTGTGGGTGCTATGTTTATTTTATGACAAGGTTCATTCGAGCGGAAAACAAACAAAAGAGATAAGATTTCCCAAAAGTTCATTACGAATGACATCCCCCGATATTCATTATTTCACCCTTATTTCGGGGATGCCTGATTCCTCATATGTGCACATGGACACATTGAAGGGTAGTGACTGACCAATCACTGATAAGCATTAGACAAAATAGAGAACCAATCAATAACATGGAAGCGCATTTGGATGTTGGTGTATATTTGGCTTGTCCTTCTGCAAAGTGATTGATCGTCCTCATAAGGGCAATGGCCGACCATAGGTCCAACGAGAACCTTGAGACATTCGTTCGCAAAATAAACTACCCCCATAAATATCTTAAACCCTTATAAAACGTGGGTACAAAATCGTTTACAGACCCCAAAAAACTGTCTATTCAATCGCGCAACAGTCTAGATTCGCATGTAAAGGTTTCGATTTTTTACGTGCGACAGTTTGGTATGGACAGCATGTTGAAAACGAGCGGTGTTCTCTGGTGTTAAAATACGATGGTCAAATATTTCCGCTGGATGGGAGAAGCTAGTGTTACGTCGCTTCCATGAAGGGATGATGATAGGGTAAGCCACAGCTCCACAGCTAGATGGGTAATACGTCTTATGGCGACATCATTGCCATTATGAGTTTTAACCTTTTTTGTAGGGGGAAGGGGTGGAGGGGAAACTTTCAAACAGTCCGACAGTGCAGTGGTATAACGTTCTTCGCCCCTTGGCCGTGTAACGATTTGGTCACGTAATAAGTAGTCTGCACGAGAATGGAAAAGGTGAACAGCGCTATATACGGTATGGTCAAAGATTTTTAAATGGTTATGCTCATACACTATTTTTTTATTTCTAACACACACTACACAAATATGTTATTGATTTTGAAAAACAAAATTCTCAGGAACACATTTGCATTTAAATATAGTAACACTTGACAATAATACGTATTACAAATTATAAAAAGGAAATGTGTCCAGAGCCAGACTATAAATAAGCTATAAATATACATACGCGCTAAACATTAGTTATTTACGTATGCATGCGTGTTTGCGTTAAACTGTTACTTATACAATGTATCATCCTACTTCGTCAATAGCAGTTGATAAAAAATAAAGTTTTTTCATACATTATAAATCGTTACTGCATACTCCACCCCTGTCAACCCTTTCACGGGCCCCCATTGGCTCAACACCTACTGGTCAGTTGTTGGGGATTGGCTGGAGGAGTGGTCAAAGAGAAAGGGTTGCAACGTCCCCTAAAGCCGAGGGTGGATATTTACTTCTGTTAGTGTGAATGAATGAAATCTCCCACGTCCTTCCAGTGTGTTTTGTCGCGTTATGACGTCGATACGCCAGAATTGTAACCGGGGCTCAACTCAAAACTTGTTCACTTTGCAACAGTTAGCATTAGCACGGTGTTACTCACATCAACATGTTATTTACAGTAGGTTTTTACAAGTCCAAACATTTCTATTGTATGTAGTATGTACCCACTTTTGCAGCAATTAGTTTATACTGTACCATCAACTGAATTTTACCATGATATCATGAGGTGGTGGTACAAAGACAAACAAACAAACAAACAATTAAACAAACAAACAAACAAACAAACAAACAAACAAACAAACAAACAAACAAACAAACAAACAAACAAACAAACAAACAAACACACATATATATTGTTCCACATAATAAGTGCACCGTGCACGTAGGCTACTTTAATGATTCTGAACTATAAGCATTATAAACATACAAAATAACAGTGAATAATTTGAACATTGGATCATTTGTTTACATCAATCAACATTAATTTAAAATTTAACTAGCTAACTATTATTTGCAATAAAAATAACACAGTCCTGACATTACTGATGAAATGATAAGTATAACAAAATTCAAGTTTTGCAGTTTATTCTTTAGTCTCGTTGAAACTATGTACATTAAACATTTATGTATATATATATGTATATCAAAAAAGTAAAAATACCTATTAATTAAGTAATAATTAAGAAAAGGTGTGTATATTTGTTTGAAACGTTTCTCAAATAAAAAATATTAGAAAAATCACACATACAAATTACTTAAAATGGTGAACTGTACACTCGATGTACAGTGGTTGGTGGATGTGCCCGAGAAAATAAAAAATGAATGCTGTGCTTTGTTTACCCAAGAACCATCGGCAAGTAGGCCTACATAAACATTTATTTTGAAGTTACAATGGTGTGCCAAAATTAATTTTGCATTTGCGATCATTTGAAATTTAAATGTATGCCACAAAACCTGGGAACGGTTGCGGAGCTTGGATCATCTTGCCGTGGTCTGAATGGGAGTGGGAGAGTTCTCCACAACTAACAGAGATATTAAATGCAGCACGCGTACAAGCCCATAGACGTTTACAGCTTATGTCTTTTGATCGTCATAGATAACAACTTCCAACCTTTCAACAGCTTTCCGTTATTCATATAAAATACTTGTAAAGAAAACTTCTTTTCTTGAAAGAACTACCCCATTAACTGCCTGTTCCGGGTGGTCAAATTCAGATGATGTCACACACACGCACACGCACACTCCCATACGTGTGTTATAACGCAAACACGCAGCACAGCAGGCGACAAACACGAAATACAGGTAGGGCTTTCATTCAACAAAGAAGCCGGGAATATAAGAAGAAAGAAATGTGATTCTGGACGCTCCCATTGCATCCGAGCAGCTGATTGTATGCGGCCTCACGCCTCTATGCTGCACACATCTTCAACATGGCACACGACTGCTGCATACGTGTTGCTTTATATCAACCAAATAGCGGCCACTCTAAGAAAAAAATGATCGAATAAAAAATTCATATGAATAGAAATTTAAAAAACGTCCGTAGGTAGATTTGGTTATAAATAGAATTCGTCGTACGCCGAATGTAGGTCCGCGCATGTTTCAGTTGTATAAAAAAATAAAAAAGACAGGCCAGGTGGTGATTTTTTGTGGACTGTTGGTTTTTATTTAGAAATGACCAGTTACAAACTTATGCAGTTCGTAACCGAAATAGGGAAAAAGTGACCCACAAACGATGCCACTTTTTGTGACAATGTTTAGATTTAAACAAGCCCACCCCTACTTAAACTTGTCCTACTAGAGCGCTGAGAGGTGCTGAACAACTTTGAACTTGAAGGTCATATACATAGTGCGAGCCAGCTCGTTGAAGTTGTACAGTGCAAATGGCCTTCATGTTTATAGAGCAGAGAAGTGGCTAATTCTGTTTTCCTTCTCGATTTAAAATTCACTGTGATGGTATCTTGTAAAAACGTTTAAAATAAAACAATAATTATTAAAAGTTAATAAAACTTATCACGTTTCGGTTGCATGAATCACTCCCGCAAGTAGTGAGTTTTTGTAAACTTTAATAACGGTGTTGTTTCTTTATGTAGGGATTATGAACATTTGTGATGAAATTATACATTAGGTGTTGCAAAAACCAATCTTGCTTTTCGGTCAAGGTCAAGGGATATATTCTGGGTGTTGCTGAATTATACCCCTTGGCCTTTAATAGTTACACTAAAATCTTAATCGGATGAGCAGCAGAAATAATACTTTAGTTTTTAAACTCCTAAAAAATTGCTTGACTCAAAATGCAAACTCTAAACGAAAATGATAAAAACCGGGAACAATATAAAATTCATTACATTTTGCCATCAATCATATTGTTTATTATATCCAAATTCACATTATTAGGACGAAATGGAAGACAATTTACAGGGCGAGGTTTGGACGATGGTCAAAAGTAGGATGGTAGAGATACGGGAAGGGATCTCTGCCTATCGTACAAGAAACCCGCCGGTATGTTACCTCTGTGAGTGCATGTATCATTAAACAACAATGGCCACCGTCAATTAATGGAGTTGGAGCGTTGAGGTTCTTCATTACCGACGACTATGATGACCACCAACTGGTGGACAAAGGCAAACACGGTTGCCCGGGAGGCGTTCAGAACGTGGTTTAGGCGGAAGTGTTTTTGAAATGTTGCAGGCAGGCGGGTGGCCGAGGGTTGGGTCTGTTATGTAAGGATGGGATGGGTTGTTTTCTTGCAGCTACGCAATGCCAAGGCCAACCGGTCATCGCCCCACACACAAACCTGTGCGAATCTTGGGAGGGTAACGTTCTGCCCTCGGGCTATTTCACTGCGGAAACCTACCCTTCGAAATTGCACTGCAAAACTCATAAAACTCAAAAGAGTTTATAGCGAGGACCCTAAATAATATGGGGGATGATTGTTTCCTAGCATCAATGACCAGTATGAACCAGGAAGCCGGCGGTTTATTAGGGTAGGTAGAAGGATGGGGACGGGGTAGTCTGCAAAATAGTTTTAGAAATTATTTAATAATACCAACTTTACATGTGCACCCCAAAATAACTTTTCGTATTGTGAACCTGTTTTTGGTGTATTACTATGATAGTGATAAGCAAACATTACGAATCCTATCTTTTGCATTTAGACCTTCCCAGCAGGCAATGGGCTTGTGCTGAAAACGTGATAATTCTTCACAACCATGTTTGAAGCACGCAGCGATTGCGGTGTACATCTGAATAGCAGCAACTCTACTTGATTCAAGCTTGTCGACAATGAGCGGCCCGAGACGGTCGCGGTGATGGACGCTTCGATATGAATCGGTGCGATGTAAAGTTGGGGGCACTTTGAAGACCATAATGCAACTGCCAGCCAGACAGTGAAGGGGGTTGGCGGGGTGGGGGAGGGGTAGGGGGTTGTCGGCTGGACTACTCTTTCCCCCAAATCCAAAAATTGAGGGGATTTGTCGAGAATACTGAGTGGAGTTGGGGTAGCTTGACGCAGAAAGGGAGGAAATAGGAAAAAGGAGCGATCGACTGCCTGCCATGCCAGTAAGCAAGCAAAGGGATAGAGAAAAGGGGGGAAAGAATAAGGTGGAAGATGGAGGCTTATGATGACCAAAGGTTTCACCCTCTTGGTCAAACTTCAACGTTACCCAAGTGAAACTTCGCCCTTGCTTACCCTGAGAGATGAAAGAGAGTTGTTGGATGACGGAAGAAAAATATGTTTCGTTTGTGACTTGGTTCCTGTTTGAGATTTCAAACGCATTTGTTTTTCCACTGACGTAGTTTCTGTGAAGTGTGGTTCTGTGCAGTGTGCACTGCTTGTAACAGGTGACGCTACTTGACAAAGAGCTATTACGTGTTTGGTTTTATTCTCACATATGCTAATTTACACACAGGTTTACATATCGAAAGAAATACCAAATTACAAACACGTCGCATTTTGTAGTTTGTTTAGAATTATTTACCTACTATCTACGATACATGTGTTCGTTCATGCTTCGGTGACATATTATACGTAACATTATTCAGGTATCACAGATTTGCCCTGAGAACATTGTACACACTAATAATAATATCCTCCCTGTGTATTTGCAGTTGGCCTGGATGGTGTTTTAATGACGTTAACTTCTAGAATACTGACAGTCATGCTAATAGTAATATTATTAACGATGTACTGAATCAGTTCATGCAGTTTAGAATAACAAGTGTTACAAAATATTGTTACTGCATGAGATAATACTGTAGCTATGTGGATGCATTATAACGACATAATTACGATCTATTGTGGATGAGTCAAAGTGTAATAACACATTATGACTTAATGAGAATGTATGGGTGTTCCGTCCGTACATACAAGTCTTCGGGTTTGGCAAAATACATTTGTTAGCTAAAATTTGAAGATGAATTAAAGAAGTATATTTTTTATTTGAGATGCTTTGAATGAAAAGTCTTCGTATTAAGATCACGTGCATTTATAATTGGGACACACTAACAGCAGAATAATGACACTTCCTATTTTATTGTGGTGAAGAATATACCAGTTCAGTACCTCAGAAATGTACTTGAATGCTTATAATATATTTATAAAACATCTTTAAATTCACTCTGTAATTACCATTTTCATCAAGTGTTTCAATCCGTGCTTTATAATCAATGCTTGGTTAGTGTTGTGTTCAGAAAACATTGTGTAAGTTGATGCAGTAATTTTAAAAGATGTGGAAAATGCAAACATATTGAATAACCACATCCCTAAATCTAATCATCAGTTGTGTATGTTATTAGTATTACCAAGTATTACCAAGAACATATATTAATTAATACGCTTTTTGTTTCAAGTTTAATAATTTTTTTATGTGGAAAGGAAACTATAGCCCTCTATTCCTGTCTCTTCGAATAGAGAGCAAACGGCTTTTATGTGTAATGACAATTTTGAGTTTATAACCTTATACCGATGCGTTCATCACATAAGTGATTCGTGGCAAATGCGATTGGTATTTGAAATTTGGGCTCGCTATGACGAAAGCATTTGTGAGGTAGTTTCCGGACGATGAAGTAGTAGATGTTTCAATGTGAACACGAATTATTCTCCATCAACAACAACTCACGCATCATTTATGGGACTGAAACTAACTAACTGAAAAACCATAAAATATAAATAGATCAATGAAAATAAGGACGGCTGCTGCATCAGTTGGGTTCACATACGAGTGAAAGCGCATGGCTGTGTTGTCGGACTATTGGCCTCTCACCCATGATGCAATGTGAACCTAACTTTGTTCGGTTGATGGAAACTGTCAACGTACTTTGTATAATCGTTATCAGATTGGGTTCGTTGTCCATCACATCCAGGGTCATTATTCATGGCTCAGTCTTGGTCTCAGAGGTAGATACACTTACCATTGTTTGCCGCCAGGCAGGGGCAGAAGCAGGAGAGTTATATAACAATAAATGTGTGGCTATGTGACTCACCGAGCCCTTTGTGTGACAACTCTTGAAATCGCTGATTTTGAGAACGATATTATATACGAAATGACCGGTACAAAGTACAAAACATTTTTCTAATATCGTCGAATCACTGGATTGGAATAAGAATTTTCAAATCTATTATTTTCATAGGGTCGCTACTTGATTGACTGCTACCCTTCAAAACTACCCCTAGAGAATGTTGAAAGTGACATACGTCTCTGGGTTGTCACCACAAGGCGATATGACTTTATTGAACCAACGCTGACTGACCCTTCAGCGGCACCTGGGCATTTCCGGGTTATCTCCAAAGAAAAGCCGACTTAGTTTCTTTATACTTTTAACATTTTTAAGGGATTCTGAATATTTCCCTCCGTGGATTTGCTCCTTGTGTTGTTACGTCTGCAGAAATTGTTTTCACATAAGTGAGCTTTCGTGATAATCGTACGATAAAGGCGGCTTGTGCGGGAAGGTGGCCGGACACTGAATGGAATACACCACCCCTGTTCGCTTGTCCGTCAAGCGTCCAAACATCTTGAAGGGACGCAACAATGTTCGGACTTGCGCAATGCGCAGCTGCAAAATACGCTTTTTAGTGCGTGGACAATAGACGGAGACCGAACTGGGCCATAAGGATTTAGGCCGTTAACATTCTAACAGTGACTGACCTGTTTGAATCGGTTCCTGATTGAGTTTAAGATAAAGAAAATAATCGTGATATATTTTATCTACGACAGACTCGGGTTCGGAAACCACGCTAACAAACGATTATTACCGACTTTGTGGGAATACAACTTTGTGCTACATTTTCAAAATCTAAATCAGATTAGAATAAAATGACTCGTATAGTTTTGTACTGTCATGGATTGCTTTCTACTCCTTTGAGCTGTGCGTGATACAGTCATGCAACGTAAGCTCGAACGGTTGAACAGCAGGGTTGTCGATGCACGGATTAATGTGTACAATTGTTTAGTATATACTGCATTGCTGTTGTTGCTGCTGCTATTGTTGTTGTTGTTGTGGTGGTGTATACCTGCATACGTTAACTGCTTTTTACCTCGTGTAGCATGTTAGTTTTTCTATGAACATTCATTTTTGGTTGTATATTGTCGGTATTAATCGGAACCACAGCTTACTTCAAGGCTATGAAAGGCTATGCACTTCCTTCTAACCCTAAGCTAAGATAAAAACAAAGGAAATCGCAATGTCGGGACAAATAATGTAAATATTTTCTCGTGGCGTTGCGTTCATCGAGACGGCTTCGAGGGAGGGTGGCGGGTTAAGTTGTTTGCAGATAGGCTCCGTCTTATCACCTTAAAACTCGTTTTAAAGTGCGATTATTGACTCAAGCGACGATCATTCCCAATTCCCATTCACTTCACCCACGCCAAAGTCAAACACACCCGAGCCCGAGTCCGACCACATTACCTACCCCAACAATCCCTTATCACGCTCGACCTATATAATAATATCCAAGTCACATTTATGTAATCTTCTTAAAACATTTCAGTAGATTAGGGGATTCGTTTCATGGGGTTTGATAGACGTGAGGACTAAATCAATATTAAGAGTTTAGTTTTACTTATCCGCAAGATTATTTACGGCCCTATAAAGGTTAGCCGTTAGAGCATTGAGTGGTTAGAGAGGAATAACTTAATCAGTGGTGGCTCGTGACCATTAAGGCAGGTAGTGCGTTGACACTTGAATATTATATAATATTTCAACCAAAGTTCAACACATTTTTTTTTAATTGGTTGGGGGGGGGGGGGGGGGGGGCTATACAAATTCACATCATGTATTTTTCACATATTTCTCCTGCGTATTGTTAACTAAACAAAACAAGTTATGCTAAGAGTATTGGTAAAATGTGCCAATACCATAATAAGCTAAGCTGTTTTAAGATAAAATCCGAACTACGTAAATTTAAAATAGGTCAAGAGAAAACATTATTGTAGACATTCCTAATAAGCTAATCTAAAAACTACACTAGCGTAAAGAAAGAACGAAGTTGGCAACACGGGAGTCCCTGCCGCTTCCCGCGTTATTGGAATATGATCTGCATGAGGAGCGGGCGAAGCGATGGTCGGGGTTTGGTAATCAAGTATAGTGAGTTGGATTTGTACACGCGAAAATAGGCTTAAACACTAAACAAAACAGCTCAACTTTGACGATTAATTTGTATTGGCGGGGAGGTGCGGGATATCCTCAGAGCGGTGCTGCACACTCTGTACTACCGATTAAAAAAACATTCGAATGATTCTTAATAATAATATCAAAAACATCAATTGTGTGTGGATTTATTAATAGGAACAACCATCCGCATCGTTATGAATGAAGATGGTGGAAATCCGTTATTTTATTTATTTATGTATTTATTTTTTTAATGTCTATCCTATTCAGTTATAAAAACTGATTTACAAAGGAGGACCTTAAATAAAATTGGGCTATGCAAACAATTAATAATATTTGGTGGTGTATGTATTCGACATGAATTAGACGACGTAATTAACACCAGTCGCCAGTCGCCACCCCACAAGACAGAATCAATAACTGAAGTGGTTGATAAAGACATCATCATAACACCAATAAGTGTGCATAACGCAAATAACACCAATAAGTGTGCATAACTCAATATCCCAGTGATGTTATTAGTATTATCTATTTAGGCCTGGCCTATAGAGTTAAAGACACGAACTTGCGTTATCTTTCGGAGCTTAGTTCAAGTGAATCACTTGCGTTTTGATTTGAGAATTATAATAACTAATAAGTAGTTTTATATCAATATATGGGCGTCGCGAGGAGGGGGGGGGGGGGGGGGGGGTCATGGGGGCACATGCTCTCCCCTGGATTTCAGATTAAAAAATACAATATTTGGGCTTTACAATTCACGTTTCATATTTTTGCGACAATGCTAATCGAGACCATGTCCCCCCCCCACGGATTATGAAGATTGCCTAAGCTAGAATTCGAGCCTGGAACGCAGGACCGAGGTTTACTAGATTACCGACGACAATCAACTATGGCTGGATTTCAGGAAAATCACGAAATAATAATCGTGAAAATAACAATGTTGCTGTTTATTTACTACTTACTAATTTACCTACTTTAAACAGGCTTTTACCGACAGGGCAGGGTACTAGTTTGAATCTTGCACGCTTTTACCATCATTGTCGTAATGGACGATGGTAATGGCGAATGAGTAACTGACGTTTCTGAATGCGCTTTGGGGACGGTCCATGATCATGAAGCATTGAGCAGTGCTGAAGAAGATAGAATCAAAACACTTGTTATAACTTACAAGGCAAGGTTGTTCATGAATCAATTGTATACAACACCGAATAGCTTCGATTGTTCCATTATTAATAATATTTCTGAGTATTGGAACCTGATCAAAACCTTATATTGGAGGGGTAAAAACCTTAAATCGTCCGTAATTAGTGATCGCAATCCAGTGTAGTGTGTTGCGAGTGGAGGGGATACGGGAGTCGATGGTGGGGGTAACGAAGGGGGCGTCAGAGGGGCGGGCCGGGAGGAGAGGGGAGTTGGAGCGTGCTCTCTGCGAGCTATAGGAGGGTGTGTGTCTGTAGTATTGGTATAGGTTAGGACTTGTGTAGTGTGCAGTTGAGAACGTGACAGTGTGGATCATAGATAGAGGAGCAGTTTGTGATAACGAATTGTGTGATAACATCGTAAGGATACTTGGAGGGCGACAAGGATATGGCACTGTCCTTTCTACAGGACACAGCTAACACAGGTAGAAACATTTCTATTAATTGCATGCATGTATTCAAACTAATTAATTAATATTAAAAAGTACTTGTAATTAATTTTCTAATTAGTTACCGGTGTGTTTCGAGAGCTTTGGTATAATTGTGTATGTATGCAAATTTGAGCCGACATTCGTGACAACCAAAGGGCGTAACCGGAATGCATTGATATTGTAGGCCTATATGAGTCAATTCTCATTTTGAGTATTTTTTTGTTAGTACAATAATTATAGGCCCTACTCGTATTATTATGTCAATGGCTAAAGGGCTATTTACTTCTACACATTTACATTTAAATGACATTCTTAACATTCATCATTCTGTCTCGTCCCGCAATCCCAATAATTTAGAACATGTTTGGTTTGTCTGTATCACGACGTCATAGCAGGCATGGCCCTATTTAGGTTCTCACGTTGACGTTCCGTCTCCAAAGTATTAGTAATTTTAAAGAATAATAATATGCACCATAGAATATAAATAATAAAAGAGTGCATGACGAACGGAAACGATGGTAGGGCTAACACATACTAATATTTATCAGGGCAACATGCCCTACTCTGTGCCTATACTATTTCTGGATTGCTTCCATAGTATGATGGCGATAAATATTATGCCCATGTAACATTTGCATGTATGCATGAAAATCTTCGGCTAGTGAAAGTAGGCTGGGTTAGGTTTTTTATTTAACATAGGCATTACATCATCATTTTTGTTTTCAACCCTTGCATGCAGGAGCGGATTTAAGAAAAAGGGCCCGGTCAGCATTTTACCAAAGGGGCCCGTCCGTTTGGCATATTTTTTTTAACAAACTAACTAATATATGTATAAAACATAATACTAATTCATTACTCACCAAAGCTCTTAAAATGACACCCCCTTCTCGAGTTTTTACAGGCAAAAGCTCCAACAGTTGAGATAAGTCCAAACTCTCGACAGTTTTTTCCGATTCATATCCGCCAGACAATTAGCCGTGTTTGTTTCATAGTGTATATAGGATTCAAAGTTCGTTAGTAGAATTTATTTTGAAATAGTAAAAGGACGAAAAACTACGATTGCCGTCGTCTTTAAGATATATTAAATATGGCATGCCACTTCCAATGGGTTGAAAAGGCTTTTTAACAATAAGAATGTCAAGTTGATCAGTTGAAATAACTGATCCACAGAACAGAGCTTTATCAGTCAAGAAAAGTTTGCTCAAACATGTTAGATTGGTCTGCCATTTTTTTACTTTGGTGCAGGACACGTAGTTTTGAGACAACGCAAAATGTACACTTTCCTTACATTAGGTATTTGTAATTCCACTTGAACTTCTGCATTCACTGTATCGTCATTATTAGAGGAAATGGGTTTTGCGCTGTTTTGAGGGGTGTTACTACAAGGTTATGGTTTTCTGTTATATGTGTGTAATGAGGTTTGATTTTCGATTTCCAAAGGGGTTTGAATTTCACTCGAATTTTTGACGTGTTTAATTGATGTTCAGCGCCAATTGACACACGCAAATTATTGCCAACGCAAAAACTTAATATTCTTTGTTTAGGGTCATTGCCGGCAGTTACAAGAAGTGCGTGATCTTTATCTTTTCGCTTTTATGCTTGTATCGTCTTATCTTATGCTTGTATTTTGTCTGTTCACTCATCTTTAACAAACGTATACCACACTCACATTTTACTTTCGTTTAAATTAAATTAAAATAACACAGTTGTCACACGAACTAAGTTGCACTGGACTGTTTCACACGAGACACGTACAGAAACCGACTGATACTGAGTAGAGGAGAGGTTGGGTGTTTCAAAGCAAGTAATTGTCATTTTATAGACAAATAGACAGTTGGGTTGTAAATATAAACCCTCATATTTGCTGAATATTTCCAGGTTTTTCTATAAATTAGCAGGAAAGCGGCAGGATTAAAGTTCCATTGTTGCATGAACTGTGGGGTTGTTTCCGCCGCTGTGTACCGTCAAACAAGTGGGCGAAGGCTTTAATGAGCCCTATAAACGGAATCATTCTTTTTGAAACATTCTTTTTGAAATACAATTTTATTGGTAGTATTTGCTATAATGGGTTTCGACAATGCCTATGGTGAATGGATCTCAGCTCGTGTGTTTTTGAGTGGGTCGCTAAGGGGCGGGGGGCCCGGATTGGCCGGGGCCCGGTCAGCATCCGCTGACCCGGCTGACCGTTAAATCCGCTACTGCTTGCATGGTTCGTAACTGCTTCATCCTATCAAGTTATGTTTATTTGTTTAGTTTTATAATCTCCAGAAATTTTGTGAACAGAAATTAACTTTTTTTCGTGTGGCTAATCAAACGTTAATTTTAGCAAAACATTGTCATCAATGTATGTCAGAATAGAGCCTAGGCCTACTTAGGGCTACCGGTACCTACTGTGCTTATTAGTTGATATATTAATTAATTTATCATATTATTATTATCTATGTCAGGCAACTATTGATTTTTCGACGCACAAATTATCTTATTTTGACGCGCCCTAAAAAATGTTCGTCCGACGGGAAACCGATGCCTACTATCGCGTAGCCCTGTATAGGGGTGCCAAATAATGTTTTCATTGTCCTACCTAATTTGTGACTATATTCTTTAATTTTTAATATTGTGACTCACATTACATTACTATAGTACCTATTGTAAACGTTTGTATTTAATTTGTATTCAAGAATACAAAATATACAATTATGAAATTAATAAATTTGACAAGCCCAGTCAAAATGTACGGAGTTCCACGGGTTTCTTAGTTCCATAGACGGTTTATTGACGTAATTGTGCTCAAAGAGTTATAAACCGTTCCCGAGATAAAGTTATAAAATATTAGTAATAAGTAGTAATAGTAATAAGTAATAACTATTATAACTACCGCCACCAGTAACACAAAGAAAGAACAATCAAATCATAATAATACAGAGAAAGAAAATTAATATCGTAAGTTAATTAAAGAAACATGAACCTTACAATTTATTCTCATATCTATAGGACGTAGGCTTATACTAACAAGTCAACATTATTTGAATTCGGTCGGGTCTACAGCGTGTAGAAAATTGTATTTCTCAAAAGGCCCAGAGGCCTAAATGAAGCATAAGCGACAGCAATACGTAGCTGTAACTCCCACAAGTGATGAAAGTGCTGTTCAAGGTGAAGTAATCAAGACTAACAAATTACAAAAAAATACATAATGAAAGACGTCATAGTGGATGGGTGATTAGTGCAGGAAATGTTACGTAATATGAATGGTGAATCGTATCTGGGTGCAAAATGCTTTGTCAAACAGATTATCTTCATAGGCATAACCAAGTTGCAAACATTATACATACAAAATTAGCCATAAAGTATAAACTTATAAACACAAGCACTGCGTATTACAATAATTATTAGTTATTACGATCATGAAAAGGTAGGCTACCATTAGATAGTAAAGACTACAAATTATAATAAGATTGAGTATAGCCTACAGACCAATCCATACATTACAAATACCTAATATCATCGAGAAATGAATACTAATGGATACTTATGAATACTAAAAACAATACTAATATCATAATTATTGACAAGAAGAAGCAAGAAACGATTTTAATTCATGTTGCCGTTCCTTTATGCCACAATGTAGAGAGAGACATCTTGGCGAGAAAAGATAAAAGATAAACATATAATATAAGGAGCTATCTATTGAAATAAAAAAGATGTGGAAGCAAAATAAACTAACTGTTGTACCTTTAATCATATCAGCAAATAGTATTGTTCCGTGAAAGCTGCATCATGACAGTATTAAACTATAATTGGCTCCAACCGAACGTATACATCGAGATGCAAAAAAAAAACAAGTTTGACACGTATGAGTAAACAAGTAGTATGACAGTATACGAACATTTTTGAAGGTTGGAATTCATAGTCGGCCCCTACACCTAGGGGCGCCCATTGTTGCTAAGGTAACAATTGTTTGCATGTTATTTCCCATAAACAAAACAAATCCATAGCAACAATGGGTGCCCCTAGGTGTAGGGGCTGACTATGAATTCTCCATCCTGATGGTGGTTTTCGTGTTTTCCACCATACGAAGAGCGAATGCTGGGATGAGTACAAATTGGCCACGACCGTACATATTATAGCATCCACAGTAATAGGTTCTGGAGAAATAATATTAACAATGATTTATTTAAGTAGTTTTAAGTAGAGTTTAATAAGGCAAGCACATGGAAATACTTGACATTTATGTCCGTACAACATGCTTCAATGCAGAATGAATGGTTGTTTTGGACGCGCTATATTTATTTGTTTAGCAGGGTATTTTTTTGTTTTATGTAAATCACATACTTTTCGGAAAAAAAATACATCGATTTAAATCAAAATATGCCTAAATGGTTACAGATGCCTCCACTTTCTACACAGATGTCAGCATGGCGATGCAGCTTGGTGTCAGTCAATTAAAAATCAAATAGATACACTTTACACTCAACAAATCATACATACTGATAAAGCGAGCGTTTCCATTCTACTTGTATTGCACTCGTTCCAGTGGCGTAACTTGCTTAGTGCGGACCCCCCTTTGAATGTAATTCAGTTGGGCCCCCCTATAATCAATGGTCGGTGTGGGAGGTGAGTGTCCAGGGGGCGCCCGGGGGGGGGGGGGGGGGGGGGGTGACCCGGGCGTTGGGGCATAAGTCACATAATTACTTTAGGATGGTTTCATTTTTGATATTTTGGATCACAGAAATAATACTATTTACTATTTACTATAAATTCAGATGTTAACAATGTATTTACTTACCTACTACTATCGGACCCCTGTTACTCCCCCCCCCCCCTCCCGCGATCACGGGGGCTGCGGGAGCGATAGTTACGCCACTGACTCGTTCTGATGTGTTTAGTTTTGTTTTTGTGACGCGATAGTGGTCGAACGGAGATCCCGATCAAGTTGAATTTTGGAACATCCACAAACTTCGATGTGGATTGAACGCTATTAGTTTTGCGGCTACTTCGTTCAGGAAGTTAATAGACCTTTTTCAGAATTGTTCTAGGACCCTTAGATAGTATTAATCACGACCCTCTAGTGCTCTAGATGTTCAATGACAACAACGCACAACAGTGAAAAATGCACCTTAACATAACATTTGAAAACTAGTTGTTTTGTTATTGTTAAGCATTGCTGTCATTGATCTATCAATGACCTTTAGATAGATGTAATCACGGCCCTTTTAATTATTGATTAATTGATTATTAAAATGAAATAAAAATTATACCTACTATTATATTCGTCATGATAATAATTTCCTCTGTATAGACTTTAGTCAGGGTTAACTTCTTCATTGGATTATAACAATACACCTTAAGATCTACTAACGCTGGTGCCTCTATACAATAGTATCGTATTGTGCACTTGACTCAATCAATATGCGCATTATGAAATTATGTTAATTATTTTATATAAAATCATTAATTTAATTTATTTAGTCACTATTTAATTAAATATGTTTAGTTATTTATATACATAATAGGGCAAAAAGTATTGTTATTTGTTTCCAAAGTCCATTTGGTATTTTGATTTTGTCTATCAGTGGATTGATTAGAGGAAACTCGATCCTTTCTTTCGGTTTTTTCGACAGTCTTTTTCAGTTCTGCGTCGATTATAACACATTCTGACTGTTATAACTATTAAATTGAACGAGTTATTATAAAGTAGGCCTATGCGTTTTGAGCAAGAGTGATGCTTCGTCATTGGATTTCTCCGCCATCAGTTCCACGTTTGGTGGGAGTTGGTGACGTCATAGGGAAAATGATTAGAAGGAACAGGAAGCTTGTTGATACACACTCGCTTCCTTCTTTTTGAAAGCATCTCCGTCTCTGTCAGTTTCTTCAAATAGGCTAACAAGAAGAACCGACGAAAATAACAAACAATTTTTAGCGAAGATTCTTTCCCGCTCGCGACTTCTCAAATAATGGGACGTTGCTTGGCAACGCGATGGCGTCGTTGGAAGCTCCATTGAAACGCGCGATTCCACAAAGTAATACGCTCTGGAGGTAGAACAATAATGACATCGAAATGTCACCCAACCCACACTGATCTGACTCGCACGCACGCCAGCAACAATATTGTTCTGTTTGCAGAATTTCTTTTCAGATACATCCCCATACAAATATTTCCCGGAAATGTTCTTAAGCAATCTATTTTCTATAGAACACTTCGAATATGAGGGAAACAAATACAAACACCAAAGAAATAGGGCTTTGTGGAAATGTTTACTATGTGTTGTGCCACTGTCATTGTCGAGGTCATGGGTTCGATTAAGGTCAAAGCTCTTCTTTGTTACGTATGCAAGCGTAAGATATAAAATATAAAATTACATTCAATGGCGAATAGCAAGTGGTTACATTAACATGACGAATATATACCATAATAGAGACAGAGTTTACGTTACTTCTTCGAAACATTGCATTAGCGGTATCCTAGTACACACATTTTGAATATACGAAGGCGGAATGTTTTACTTTTCCATAAGTAAGAAATGTTTGATCTTTGTAGCCTACTATTGCAAAAGGTGGTTTTGGTTTCGTTCATAATCGTGTAGGTGTATAAAGACTAAGTTAATTTAGACTGCTGGACCGAGTAGGCCTAAGTTTGAACCTTACTGATGATTGCATGATTGTACTCTGAACAAGGACCGTACAATCGGCTTGAAAATATGTCAGATGCTTTATTGCAATGGACGTGACGTGGACGTGACGCAGTTGCCAATTGTATTGTAAATGGATATCATTCTTATTTTGTCGGCACAACACCACACTCACGTTTGGCGAGATAATGTAAGTGATATCACATTTAGCAAGAAAGTAGTTACCCGCGGCGGTCAGCAGGCGGTGATGTGATATCCAAGTCAAACGTGTGCTATGACGAAGTGAATCTTATTGTTGTACTTTTAACATAGTTTGATCATTGAGGAACTTTTAAAACCATAATAGAGGTGGAAAATAGTAAATGGGTTCTTGATTGTAAAAGCTCACGAAAAGAAGAACTGGTGCAACAGAACATCTTACTCGTGGAATATTATTAGCATTATTACTATTATGTATTATTATTTATTATATATTCTTATAATAATCTTAAGAACATAATTTAATTCGTAATTAATAATAATAATAATCATATTATATTATTTAATATTATTATTATTATTTGTTTTTAGATTGCGCTACACGTTGCGATCAGGGCTTCAGAAGACAAACTGTGGGTACAAGACAATAGACAATACCTCTTAAAGGGGTTCTCACCCGCTAGATTTATTTTTTACCATATGATCTACTGCACCACACCAATCGATAATGAACCGTTAAACATCGTAAGTTGAAACCTGTGAATTGTTATTAATTAATGAAATTTCTGGTTAACTGCCGCGGCGACTGTTGGTGTCAGCCGGCTTTTGGTGCGAGTGTACTCAAAGCGATATATCTAGACGGCCTTGGTGTACTCCATTCGACACCGCATAGCAGACCGCGTTCATTGTGCATGCGTTGACTATTTCCCCTCCCAATACTACTACTCTCTCTCTCTCACTCACTCTCTCTCTCGCTTGGCTTACTTGACACCAACTCGACAGTCGACACCCGCCGACTCGACGTGCACAGCAACGCACAGCAACGCTCAAAACGAAATGGAGCACCCGATTACACATCTTTATTTTGTACCTGAACGGAAGCTCCGATTACAAAACCAAAATATACGAAATACGCAGAAAAGAAAGACGCAGCGAAAAGTATTACATCATTTTTTTTTTGGAGCAGAATCCTCCAAGGTCCCAAGGCATACAGGTCGTCCCAATGCTATTTCTTATGGGAGATTTTCGCCGATGGGACCTAGCTCGAAAATCACTAACTTTGATATTTTTTCCCCGGATTATGGTGAACCCGATTTCTTTTCATTTAGTCGCTAATTCCATGGCTAATCAGCCTTAGTTAAACATATTTTTTTGGTGTAGCGGGTGAGAACCCCTTTAAGTTACAAACATAAATTTAGTTTAATATAATCAATCACTAAAACACATCGTTAAGAGATTAACAAACGAAAAAACACATCGTTAAGAGATTAACAAACGATGAAAACACATCGTTAAAAGATTAACAAACGATGAAAACACATCGTTAAGAGATTAACAAACGATTAAAACACATCGTTAAGAGATTAACAAACGATGAAAACACAACGTTAAGAGATTAACAAACGATGAAAACACATCGTTAAGAGATTAACAAACGATTAAAACACATCGTTAAGAGATTAACAAACGATTAAAACACATCGTTAAGAGATTAACAAACGATGAAAACACATCGTTAAAAGATTAACAAACGATGAAAACACATTGTTAAGGGATTAACAAACGATGAAAACATATCGTTAAAAGATTAACAAACGATGAAAACACATTGTTAAGAGATTAACAAACGATGAAAACACATCGTTAAGAAATTAACAAACGATGAAAACACATCGTTAAGAGATTAACAAACGATTAAAACACATCGTTAAGAGATTAACAAACGATGAAAACACAACGTTAAGAGATTAACAAACGATGAAAACACAACGTTAAGAGATTAACAAACGATGAAAACACATCGTTAAGAGATTAACAAACGATTAAAACACATCGTTAAGAGATTAACAAACGATGAAAACACAACGTTAAGAGATTAACAAACGATGAAAACACATCGTTAAGAGATTAACAAACGATTAAAACACATCGTTAAGAGATTAACAAACGATGAAAACACAACGTTAAGAGATTAACAAACGATTTAAACACATTGTTAAGATATTAACAAACGATTACAACACACGATTAAAACACAACGTTAAAAGATTAACAAACGATTAAAACACATTGTTAAGAGATTAACAAACGATGAAAACACATCGTTAAGAGATTAACAAACGATTAAAACACATCGTTAAGAGATTAACAAACGATGAAAACACACGATTATAACACAACGTGTTGAGATTAACAAACTATTAAAACACATTGTTAAGATATTAACAAACGATTATAACACACGATTAAAACACAACGTTAAGAGATTAACAAACTATTAAAACACATTGTTAAGAGATTATTAAACGATTAAAAGATATCGTTAAAAGATTAACAAACTTTTAAAACACATCGTTAAGAGATTAACAAACGATTAAAACATATCGATAAGAGATTAACAAACGATTAAAACACATTGTTATAAGATTAACAAACGATTAAAACACATCGTTAAGAGATTAACAAACGATTAAAACACGTTGTTAAGAGATTAACAAACGATTAAAACACAACGTTAAAAGATTAACAAACGATTAAAACATATCGTTAAGAGATTAACACACAACGTTAAAAGATTAAAAAACGATTTAAACACATCGTTAAGAGATTAACAAACGATTAAAACACATCGTTAAGAGATTAACAAACGATTAAAACATATCGTTAAGAGATTAACAAACGATTAAAGCACATCGTTAAGAGATTAACAAACGATTAAAACACATCGTTAAGAAATTAACAAACGATTAAACGAGGTGTGTTGTCGGTTCCAGCCACCAAAGAACGTGTCAGTTCTAATCAAAGGGTTATTCAGACGTTGTTACCGTACTTGCAGGTTTCGATTTCGATACAATTACAATTCATTTTTAAGCAATTTCAATTTCATCTATATTTCAAGCGAATTAAAATTGTATTGGTATAATTTGAAAACAACTTTGAACATTGTTTTCTTCGATTAACGACACTATATATACATATGTTTGTTATGATTGTAGCCTTTCCTACTTTAGGTGAAAAGTGGGACACTTTACAGTAGTTGGATGTTCCGGCGATCGAGCGCTCCTTCTTATCTCAATCTTGCGGTTTGGGATGTGTGCACAGGCTAGCCTAATAAGTAAAGTTCAAACATACATTTGCGCTGGAGTTGTTGAATGTTGATAATGCGGTTTAAACGCGTTTGGAATATAGTTATACGGAGCGCTAGCTGTGAGTCGTGAGGATATTGGGTATGTGCATGAACTTTCTACAGCTCTGGAAGTGCCAGGAATATATAGATTGCCATCTCAAGACACCAGAAACGTTATTTAAAAGTTTAAAACAACTAATTATATTTTGTATAAAGGTTCAAAGTTTTCGATTTTCTAGTTCTCGCACGTTCCCTTTCAAAACGGCATGTGACCATTGATTTATAACAGTACCTAAGATACAGCTCCATGATGTAGCGTCATAGCTTTCATGAAAACACTGTTTATGAATGAGTTCGCCGCAGCGGCGAACTCAGATGAAACAATCAAACTTGAAACAAACTTGAAACAATCAAAACTATAGAAGTGGGACAGTAGGTTTTAGTATTGACTCGAAACGTCAAAACCCTTAAGCGTATTGCGTATGAATCCATTTCCCCAACATTCCTTGTCATTGTAAACTAATTGAAATCAAAAGTCTCGTTAACTAAATGTTATACCAATAAAATATACCTTTCCTCCAGAGAAAGCTATAATCCTTACTTCTTGACTTAATTTACTAAATTAAAATAATCCACTAAATTTTATCCCAATAAAATGCCCTTTCTCTAGGGAAAAATTTCAAATCTCCTTTCTTACCATAATTAATTTACAACATTTTCTCACAAAATTACTCAAACAAAAGGGCTACGCGATTGTGAATACGTATCCCCAGGGCAGGTTATCAGAAGTTAATAACTATCTACCTGTACGCGGCTCCAAACACGCAGTTTACATATGCCGGTATAATCGCGATGGATTCAAGTTAAATTTCGGAAGTTTAAAAAACAGTTCGAACGGGTAATGAACCCCGGACCTCGTGTTTTGGAAGCAGGACGCACACAATAATCAGTTGTGTCTTGGACTTGTGTATGCAATCTTTACCTCACACGGTAGTCATTTTGGAAATTAATATTTTACTTCGGACCAAATACTTTATAACATTATATTGGTATTGTTTTGTACTTTTATATCAACGAGTAACACACGAAGTAAGAGCAGTTGATATCCATCAGCCCGACATTTGAAAGGAATTTGTTTTTCAAAACCCACTCACTTGTTTGCCTCCAGCAGCTAATTAAGACTATCCTCGGTTTCAGGATTGCGGGGTCTCCACGGCGGCAGAGGAATGAAAGATGAGGCGAACAGCGACCACGGCGACTCCAGGGGTACCCACTGCGACAGTCCCACGTCCTTGATAGACTCTCCCCACCTTTCCCCTCCCCTCAACACCACCCTCCAGAGCCACGCGTTCCCCGGCTTCCCGCACCCCCTGCAACTGTTCCCCGGCGGCATGGCCGCCACCCAGACCGCAGCCCTGATGGCGGCCGCCGCCGGCAACCCTCTCCACCTCCACGCCACCTTCCAGCACGGCGCCCTCTTCTCCCCGTGGCACTCCCCCGCGATGCGCAAGAACAACAACAACCATGTTACCAGCAGCACGGCGGCGGTGGTCGCCAAGAAGAACCAAGCGAACGCGCGGCGGCGGAAGAAGGAGGTCGTGGTGGAGCCCCTGTCGCCGCCGACGTCCGGGTCGCCGCCCTCCAACGAGACGAGCAGTGGGAAGAGCAGCGGGGAGAAGGACGTGGCCAGTAGAGATAAGGTGTTCACGTGTGGGGTCTGCCACCGCAGCTTCGGGTACAAACACGTCCTCCAGAACCATGAGCGCACACACACGGGGGAGAAACCGTTCGAGTGCCTAGAGTGTCACAAGCGTTTCACACGGGACCACCACCTCAAGACGCACATGCGTCTCCACACGGGCGAGAAGCCGTATCACTGCACACACTGCGACAGACAGTTCGTACAGGTGGCCAACCTGCGACGACACCTCCGTGTGCACACGGGAGAGCGACCCTACTCGTGCGAGTTGTGCTCGTCCCGCTTCTCCGACTCGAACCAGCTCAAGGCTCACATGCTGATACACAAGGGAGAGAAACCGTTCACTTGTACCGCGTGCCAGGGCAGGTTCCGGCGTAGACACCACATGATCCACCACAAGTGTCCCGTGCAGAAGAAGAGGGACGTCGAAGACGAAGAAGAGGAAGACGACGAAGAGGTAATCATCGCGCACAACAACAACGCGGTGGAGAAGAAAGGAAGGTCGAGGAAGGCGAGAGACATCCGGCGAGTTATTCGCATGCCCCACTCGACGTCACCGATGCTGGTGACCAATCCCATGCCCCACACGGCGACGACGCTGGTGTTGCCCGAGCAGACGGAGCCGGAGGACCTCTCGATGAGCACGGGCACGGGTAGCGTCTACGGCAACAGCCTCCATCGTAGCCTCCACTCGCACAGCAGCGGTGACTCCCCCACTTCGAGGTCGCCGTCGTCGGAGGGGATGGAGGACCTTGACGACGAGGAGGACCTACCGACCACGACCACTCGGATATTCCTGCAACATGGCCATCCCAAGTTTAGGCGGCATCTTCAACAGAACGGTGCCGCACCAGTTTCCTAGTTCCTGATTGGTCCATTATACAATCACGGCCATTGATAGGCCAATCAACTACGGGTATGTACCGATTGGTATGTAGTCATATTATTAACATAGTATAATAATTATAAAAAAAACGTGCATTCATTTCTTTTCAGAAAGAGAAGTTAACTTGTTGTTACAGTTTCCTGTCGAATGAGGTGAATGTTATAGATTTGATTAGACGCATCGCATCACCGGTATTGTTGATCATGACTGTAACGAGATTGTGTAGATCGCTGGTTCCTAAGCAGAGCGAAGCCGACGTAGCGACATGAAACATTTCTAATGAACAATTCTGAGAGAATTATGGGAAAGTGAAACAATGTGATTATTACTGTTCGTATACAAGGTCCAATAAAACGTGCCTTACATAAACCAACATATTGCTTGGTTGAATTGTTTGCCCGAGGTACTTTTCACACTCATGTGAATAGAGTAGCGATAGTAGAAGGTTGGTATAATATTGAAGCATCCCGGGGCCCACTTGAGGAAGTGGCATGACTGAAGGGTAGCATGGCGGAGGGTTGGTGGGGGAGAGAAGAAAAGGTCTCGGAGAAGCGCCATGTAGTTTGGAACTTGTTTACGCCATTTCGCATAACCCAACGCTTCGGGGCAACTTGTCCTGTAAGAAAAGATCTAGCATTCTTCACACAGCAAGATTGCGTGGGGGTTTAGTCGAGTAGGAAGATAATAGAAGACACCCAGCCCCATATTGCAAAAAGGTGAATGAAAAAACTACATATTTGTCTAAATTTCTACCTATCCCAACCTGTTAAATATGAAACGAGGATTGTTGGTCTGCTAATATTTCTATAAGCGACCATTTTGCGGAAGGTTCGTTGAACTGGCGGAGACCCAAGTGCCTTTTCAAAAACCTACCCCAAAACTAACATAATATTCATGCCCTCCCAAGCACCCCTTCCACGATCATCACGTCACAGCTTCTTGTCGGACAGATATCAGGTTGCAGGACGAAGGCATGGTTTGAATAACATCTAGTAAACACTAAACACATTGTTACCAGTTTCTCACGGTTAGGGCAGTAGGGTATTCACCCCCAACCCGAGCGCTTACATCATGCATTTCTATCACTTTTACAAAGACCAATGTCATTTTAAATATATAAATTGTGTGTTTTTTTTTTAAATGTGTACAACAATATAATTATTAAGGTCAGTGAAAGAGTAGTAATATTCACATTGTTTCAAGGGGGGCTTTTTCGTTATTGTGTGATAGCATGTGATTCATTCCTGCGAATTGTTTCAGTTTGTGCATAGTATTTTGCTTTACATGAAGGTTGAAAGAAATGCTTACAAATTAAAAATGATATCATTTGATTGAACTATAAGCTGTAATAATTAATCGTAATTTTCCAGTTTGTAATTATTCTCTTATGGTTTCACTTTATTTAGAAACTGTTGAAGCGCAAAAAATTGTTTTTCAATGTTACATGAATGCACCATATATAGTATACTAATCTAAGTGTACTAAATCGTAACATGTGTTCCCTTATCTTCGATATCACGGATCAGTATTTTTCAAATACAATTGTATTTTGTATAAAAAATAAGTGTTTTCAATAGTATCTTGAGTGTTTTTTTAAATCTTAAATACAATTATTCGAGTATTGTAATTTGGCATCTGTACATAAAATATTGCACACCTTCAGCATCTTCTGAATAAAGATATGGACACATGATTTCACGCCAAGAACGTTGACGAGCCATGCGATCTCTTTTATACGGGTTTATTTTTATTTCTTAGAACGGAAGGGCTGTGACGGTGTATCAAGTATAACAACAAACAATACTCTAGTCGAACCGCCGTTGCCGACCTTTCGACTTCTACAGAAATGTTTCACGGCTTCCTCGATAGTCACACTAAGGTTCCTAGGTTTTTTTTTACTTGAAGTTGTCAATCTCTGTTGCCAGTGCGAAATGCTTGAAACTTGATCTTAAAAATACCGGTGATGTTTTCTAATCAAGCCTCAATTGTTATGAGTGGTTTTTCTGAAAGTAGATACTTTATTTCCCTGCCCATACGAACTACATGTTCCATGTGAAGTATATCATTACACTCTCTACCTTTATTTTCTTTCTGTATGTTGTAATATAGTAAGCTAGGAATCGTTTTTTTTTAACTTTCAGGGACTTTTTTTCATAAATATTACGTTTCTACATATTTATATCACGAGAGAAATATATCAATATTTTATTCATTACTTGAAGTTAAATAATTGTGTAATTAATATGCAATCAACAAGGTTTCTTTGGTTAGTTATTTTCTTTATGTGTATTGTTTAAGAAGGATTGGGTGTTTTAGTGAACTCCCTTTGTAGTAGGGTGTAGATTTAACAATACTAATGATAACTAAACCATCCGATGGAAAACAAACCTAGTAATCAAAATAGGTTACAAAATGACAATGTGATTGACGAAACGATTGTCAGGTGCAACTATACTAATCTACCTCCTTATATATATAAATAAATACTACTACTAATGCATAAGCCTAATTGTTAATTGATCATTGATTAATCAGCGCACGTGAATACAAGACTGATTTTCAAATAACCCAAGCACCATACATTATGAAGTAACTAACTGCTGCCCATTACTGTACGCAATCCTATAGCAGCGAAACAAGAAAATAAGATTATATTTTTTAGAAATTAAATATCATTATTATAGATTTAAATATATTTGCTAAATATGCCGTTTAATTTATTATTAACGAAGAAAGGTTGTGTTAAAAATGACATGTCTGTTCACATATGTCTTAATGTGTTGTGTAGGTATAGCCAGCCACCACTGTGCTAAACAATAGTCATACACAATTAGGGTTCCCAACTCTGCAAAATAACATTCCGGGACAAATAGCACATGAAAAGGGAATGGCTTACGTGATACTATACTGCCGAAGGCCCGCCGGAGGCCTATCGCCCTTTTTTCATGATTTACGTTCTAAAAACATGTTTTTAGGCCTATTGCTTGACGAGAAAACAAGAATTATCCCTTTGAACAAAAATCTTTTGCAGTTAATTAGAAATTAGGAGTTAACGTGCCTGTCTGAGATTGTTATTTTATTAATTATTGTGTTGCTATAACAATATTAATAGGGTATATAGATATACTATATACCTTTTTTTTTATTGAAACATAGTGCATTTGAAAAGTCAACTTTGGAAACTATATGCTCACATTAATTAATTATCCATTCTCACTGCTCGTTTCGAGCTCACGTTTCGGGCGGCGCGGGGTCGCGGCAGAAGCAAGACACTTCCATGTAATTCCGGGACATTTGCCGTCCCGGAATCAGATTAATTTCAACCAGGACAAGATCTTTAATTCCTGGTCTGTCCCGGCGAAACCGGGACGGTTGGGAACCCTATACACAATACTCAGTTTCCATACCAACGTCATCTTGCGTATTCCGATTTGAATAATAATAACGTGTGTGCCAGTATGTTTACTTCTCATTTCTGTTCTATATGTAACACATAGATAATACAACATACATCACAAATACGTCCAAGAACTGTGCATCAGCTATGTGGGTGTGTAAACTCCCGATAAACAACATTCCGCATAGAAGAATAATGCAATTAAGGTTTGTGCTGTAGTTCACAAGACATTTATTTTATTTTGTGAAATGTAAATTTACATTTTGCAATGATTGGTAGTGGCACGTCGAGAAAAATAGTTAAAAGTAGAAAAAAGTGGGAAAGTTAAAGCTTTTAAATATATCCCTACTATACTTAACTTATCCGATTATTTTCCGCGTTATGCAAGCTGCTTTTGTTGACGAACCGTAATAAAATACTTCAAATATATTTCATTTATCAATTAAATCGCCATTTATGATATTTGATTTTATCTTGTGGAGACAAAGCCGAGTATCAAGCATAACATATTGATAAGTATTGTAGCATGTTGATTTTACTTGAGCAGCCTATACCCACATTTTTTATAACTTGTCTCCTGCCATTCATATTATTAACAAATTAAATTTCCTACATTTTTTAAAAGACAATAATGACATACCGGTATTGCGTACAAATTAATTCCCTTGCTAACTGCATTAGTACGACGGATCAACGACGTGTTGGATCAGCTGTTGCGTTGCCTACTCCTTCACTTGACTTGCTTCAGTCGCATCGACATGCGTGTATGTAAGACAAACGCGCTGGCATGTCGGGCTTTAGTCGGCAAGTATCATGTTCTCGTAAGGGGAAACGCGGAGATCGTTAGAAAAAGAGGCCGATCTTTTTTAATAGAGGGTGGCAGATTTTGTGCGCGTTCGTTCATGACCTCATTTCTTTAAGATTGTTACGGTTTCTGTTGATTTATCCCAAAGAATGAACCAACATAAAACATTTTTGCACAAATTTCTTACGGTTTTCTGGATTTCACCTTCTGCTTGGCGTAACGGGTTTCCTGTCGTTTTAAACCTTTTTACCCCATTTTTTCGTAAAAAGTGTTCCCCCTTTGACAGGCAGGCGGCTCGCCAAACCCTTCAGTGTGTGTGCCCTTTAGAAGGGTAGGCCTACGCGTGGCTCGCACACCTCTCAAAGGACTGACTGCCCTCCAGCTAGACGGAACACGGCAGCTTGCACGCGATATACTCAAAATACCCTTTTTACGGAAATCTGAAACGGTTTGACAACAAAAAACTATCATTATTATTTTTCTTTGAAAGCAATAGAAAATAGAACAAATTTGTGGCACACTCCTATATTATAGTGAGTGAGTAGGACGTAGGAAGGTACGGCATACAAGTTGCAATCTTCTCCTCATTTTCCGACTTGGCTGGGGTTCACCCTCGCCCAAGTTGGATCTCTTGGCAAAGAACGGCTTGAAAAAAGAGTTAATATCGATTTGGTTTTTTTATTTGAGTCGCCCCCACGTTTTTTCACCCTCGCGTTTTTTTCATCCCTTACTCACACGGTTCCTATAGCAACCAAGTGAAATTACTTCAAATAAAAATAGACATCACAATGAGCCAAGAAATAAAGTACGTCTTGCAGATTTGTTGTTTTCACCTGACAAACGGGATCACGTGATGGGGCGGATCACGTGATCACGTGGCGGGTCTCGTGGCCTCGCGCGCGGCGGCGGCAGCGACGTTTATACTCCAGGCAGGATTCAGTCCAAGTTTTTACAGTTAATTACGAGCGTATTTTCATACATGTAAAAACAACTCGTAGGGTCGGGGCCCCCGGAGGGAAGTAAAAACACTGACTGCGCGGAGATACGAGGATCCCTAAATTAATTTGCTCAGCTAAACAATGCGTCTGAGCCACGCTACGTACTAATGGAAGTCGTTGCGAAAAAATTGCCTCCGCTTTCATTTTACTATCTCGTTTTATTATTCATGTGGTTTTCTTTCCTCCCTTGTTTTTTTCGAATACGTTCCACCCTTCCAACCCCTTTTTCTTACCCCACGCGATTTTTTATGATTCTTTTTTATCTTGGTAATGCATAGCAGTTTTTTTTACCCCTAAAGTTTTTGTCATCCCAGCTCATCAGACAAAAACATTTCTAAGAGGGTCTTAAATTACATTGTTCACCCCCTATCGCTAATTAAACCGCCTTAGCTTCCCAACACAGATTTGACTTTACCGTAAATGACTAACGAATGCAAATACTACTAACGAATGCAAATACTGTAGAATTCTAAATAGAAAAATAAATTACAAAATGTTTAAGTGTTAACTTCAACATATATATATATATCTAAATTTTTGTCCTGTATGTTAACCAACTTTATCTTGAACCACATGTTTTTTATGCCAGTCAAACCATCTGTTTACGTTAGACATACATCCTATATGACATCATATATATCTTAGGATACCGTTTAAAAGTAACGACTCTCTTTTATCCGATTTGCCGCGATATGTAAGCTTAGACTCGAACAGAAGTGAACATATCTGCGGCCACGGCTCAACGCATTAAATATACATTTTGGATGAAATTTAACCCCGATATATAATCTGAGATGGATTTTATTGAGGGGTGTGAAAGAATTACTGTTTCCAATAAAGAAGGGCTCCCCCAACCCCACATGCTAGTTCTCTATCGGCCAATTCAACAGTAGTATAATAATACGAATCAGTTCACACTTTTTCGAGCCTCTTAAAACAATATTGAAAATAATTGTCTTATAATGCAACAAGGCGTGACGTCATCCTTGTTTTATTTCACTCAAGTCTGCTAATGTCTTCAATTTCAACTCGTGGAAACTATTTAAACAAACAAACAAACAATCAAACAAACAAACACACAAACAATGAATGCATACGCCCCCCCCCCCCCCCCCCCCCCGCCGCTATAGAAAACGACACCGACTCCAGAAATATACCTTTTATTACACCAGTAATAATTCTTAATGAAGAGCATTTTTTCTTTTCTCTTCACAACAACTTGTATAATCATCAGTCTATATAGCTGTGAATGATCCCCCAGATCTCGATGTCTTAGTGCATAAATATGAGACGAAAAACCCACAAAATGCCACTTGAAAATAATTATCTATGTATATACGCTTATTTGAACACAAACTTTATTCTTGTGAATAATTTGATTCCGTACATTTACCAGCCACGTTCTGGTTCTGCCCGTCGTATAGTGTCGTCATCAGCAGCTGTGTCAGCAGTATCTTTCAGGTAGTCAATTCAATCAACAAACAACCTCGCGAATTCTTCTCTTTACGGACAGCCTCTGTCGGACTTTCTAATGTGTAATTCCGCCGTGCGTCTTTATTCCACAATCATTCCAATACGCTCACTCCAACCTCGCAACGTTGCTTACCATCAACAACGTTCGTCTCTGACATCGATACATGTGGATTGAAGTTAGGAAACCATGGTGTTTAAATGTGTTCCGTGCAGACACCCCAATGGGTATGGGACTCCGTTTTTTTTATTTTTTTTGTTATAACTACAAAATGCTAAATGTAACGAAATTGGTTTTGGAGTTGTCTAACTTTAGATTGGTTGTGTGTGTATGTGTGGTGTATCAAATCACTTTATTTTTGCCAATTAATTACAAAATAGGATATTTTGCTTATTTCCACTAAAAGCAGCCAGTATGTGCTAATTCTTCATAATGATTGAAATAGTTAATTGTACAGAAAAAAAGTTAAACATTCAATTTTGCATGAATTTGATGCAATTTGTGAGTAATTTCCAGTAAAACAAAAAAATAACTTATCAAAGTTTATACTAAAATGTTTACAGATTTATTTATAAATGCCAATTCATGCAAAGTGAATGCTAAATTAATTATATTTTAATGCTAAAAACAAAAACTCTAATAACATTCTCTAACCTAACCATGTTACTAAATTTGAACGGGAATATTAAAATTTAATAGAAGAGTATCTTCTTGTCTTGTCCAGGTATTTCTTTTCTTTATGGGTCTGGACTGTGGAGAGAAAGTGATTACTAGTCTGGACAAGGAAGGGACGTTGGGTGGACAAGAACAAGGGATTCAAGATCCCAGAGGCACCGTCTGAAACCTTTGTATGACTCACTACGTACACCCTAACGTCGGGGGGTGGCGAATTTTTTATCTACAGGGATTTGCACTCAGTCTCTCCTGCCTCCCTTTCTACCACCCCCGAGTCACCCGCGCTACCCCTAGAAGATTTGATCACGGGAAAAATGATGCCCACCCCCAACGAACTCACCCCACGGGCGCGGGCTTCCGACATAAAAAACTACCCTCTTATTTCCCCTTTCAACCCCACGCCAGCTAATTACGTTACGAGACGAGACGGAATTGCGTCCAAGCTTGATGCAAACTTAAGACTCTCGTAGCTCAACTCAGACTTTTCGGCCAATTGACTTTGCATGTTGTAGAAATTACAGACGACTTCGAAGAGAAAATGTCCCATTTGCCGACAAACTGTTGAATTGGTTCCACATCAATTACAAAATCAATAATGTCGTTTCGGAAAAGAGTTATAATCATCAGTTGAATGCATACAAAGCATTCATATTTTCCTATTCTCATAACAGAGATTGAAAATCTGCCACGTTGCATCACAGATAAGGGATTGTGGTTGCATGGTAAAGATGACCAATGACCAATATAACGAATATTCAATATGCTATAGTTTTGACGATCAGTAAGTGTTGATAACAACACGTCATAATAAATGATACCAAAAGTAAAAGCAAGTAAATTCGTTGCTGTGATAGCACTTGAAACTCTGGGCCTAGACTCTAGTGTGAATAGGTTTGACATCCATCCACCCTTCACTAGACATTATACCGGAGACGGTTTTGCAAGACCTGAATTCGCCAGCCCTTGCAAATTACTTTCCGCCTGTCCATTCTGAAGAGCCGTTTGAAAGAATGCGACACGAGGGCTACAAACAGGAAACTAATGCTCTCTATGAAAATTATTTATCAATGTTAATGCAATCACTAAACCGTGGATGAGTTGCATCATGGAACAGAAAATCAGGGTGCACTAACACTGACCCTAATGGCATACTGATTCAGACGCTGGAGATATTGCCAAGGTTTAAATTATAGGACCCACATTTCTTACCAGGCTAATGGCTATAGAAACATATATGTAGGTTATGACTTATGGTTTGCACCCGGCTTGTCTCACGCGTTACATTTCAACATTACGTTTAGATTTATGCACCAACGTATTCGAATCGAAATATATATTTATTATTATTATTATGTCCAGTATTGTCCATCCAAACAGTAAATCATTTTTATCCAAGCATTATTTATTAAACGCCGTTCTTTTGAAAACTTTTTGTGCTAAAACTGTTATTTGGCCGCTTTCTACACAGCTGCCCATTCTGCTCTATTTCCCTATTCACAAACACCCATTTATTGCCACGTTCTTGACAAGATGCAAATTCCTACCCCAGCGTGGCCAATCCTTGTTTTATGGCCGAGTCTAATTCAAACCGCGTTGTCTACGGAGACCCGACAGCTTCGCGCAACAATACAGCCACATTTTTAAACTCGTGCAGAAAAACTACTCTGCTATATAGGGTAAAATAGGAAGTGCTGACGTAAAGAATTACGGGCACAAATCATAGGTAAACCCCACAATTTGGTGACAATTTTGGGGGTTCCCTTTTAAGGGTTATCCCTTTTATAGGGGTTGTTCCGTTCCGCGGGGTAAGTTTTTTAACCAGTTTTTCGTGTACAATAAAAAAACATTGTGACCCTTTTACGAGGTTCGTGCATCCATACAATGTTGAGTTGTCTACCGGCTACGTAAAAAAAAACCACCATCAATGGGCACCTCGTTGAAAACCTCTTTAGAATGCTGAAAGGGGTTTTTACCTCGAGTACATAGAGAGTAAATTAGTAGTTTATGAGAGTCATTGACCGTTTACGATGTAGACTCCATAAAATATTGTTGATACCTGTTTTAGTGGACAAAACGCCGCTCCGCCAGACTACTCCCTACCCCCTACCCGTCATATACGCTCACTTCCTGAACCAGTGTTTTATTGGAATTGTTCTGTCAATACCTACATCTCCCGAGTTCCATTCAATGTTGGTAAAGGCCTCTAATTCTGTACTCATGATTGCAATCAATTATTTTATTGCTGAGATGTATTGGCTATAATTCAGGGCGACTGTGACTCGCTTAGTCAATGTCGTCGTACTCATCCTATGATCCTTACTCTCGTCAAACAATTTGGATATAAGAGCGTACGCTTTGCCGACTGCGCCGCGGAGATGGCATTCTGTCCCATATATCATTTCGCGATTAACCTCCACGCGTTTATAGAGATCGGATGCTTCATAGGCATTATGAATGCATTGTATTGTATGCAGGTTGTACATCTCTGGGTGTTCGACAAGCCTCCGCTAGGGGATGTGAGTGTATTGTATGCAAGTTGTACATCTCTGGGTGTTCGACAAGCCTCCGCTAGGGGATGTGAGTGTATCCAATACATGTTGACTCCCTCTAAACCGACCACAACTAGAATTACCAGCACGATATTATGAAGTCGATCTCTTCAGAAACCAAAATACACTTTCAAGTCGACATAGAAAATATATTCACCGCGCATATCTTTTGAATACTAACACGGTTATACGTCCGTACTCCGTCGTGAACAAAGTGTCAACGGTTTTGCGAGTCTTGTCGACAATGGCGCAAGTCTATTATCAGTTACATAGGTGTGGTAACAAGCAACGGGAGGCGTGCCTTTGTCTTCGGCGCATTGTCACTTCAAGTAACTTGTGCTTTGTGCCACTTGACGCGGAACATTTTTTATTGCTCTTCGCTGGGTAAGTTTCACTACAGGGATTCGATTTTGCACTAGTTTTGCCTTATGCAGATGTCAAAACGCCAGTGATGTGTCAATCAAAATCCCAACCAGGTGCCGATGTCTTGAACTGGGGGAATCGAATGGGATTTCTTTCAATGTCAAAAGCGTTTGCGTGACTTTAAAACCACTTTGATTTCAATATTGATGAGTTGTTTCGATAAGTCATTGAGTGTTTCTGTGTGGTTTGCGTTCTCGCATGAGCCATTGCTAATAATTGCTGATAGTTTTGTTACCGAGCACTTTCAGTCTAGTAGGTTTGTTCTTACTGCCATCAACCTCCTATTGAGGTTGGTAGTAACTTTCAAATTACACCGCACCTCTCGTGGTCACTCGATTTAGCGATTAAGCAACCAACTAAAGATTTCATGTTGACCTATTGTTAGACTTGAAGAAAGAAAATACCAATACGTGATTAATTATCTTTTCGACAGGAGTAGACTACGTACCAGAAAACTGGTTCCCTCTTCATTTCGTTACCACCGTCCAATCAAATTGTTGGATTTCGATAAACAAACATAACTGCATAATATCTAAGCGAACTGCTGTGATAAACACAGTTTATTAGTATTTGACACCGTTTTCCTCAGTATTCTGGCAAAATGATCGCAAACTGGTTTACCACATTCTGGGTGGTTACGATCACACTGATAAATATTGATCAAGTAAGTATTGTCAGATATGAGGACTTCACATGTACGCCAACAATTGAGAGGTTTTTAGGGCGCGCCTATTGTGTGGCAGTTGATCATCGACATCGTAGGCCAGGTGCCCCTCACCGCCACCCTAAATTCACGATTCCGTTTTTTAGGAAAATAAAAAGTGCGTGGCGGGTAGTGGAGGGGGGAGAGGGGAAGGCATTGGAAAGTGTGCCACGGAGAAGTACTCGCTCTCTCCGCCAGAGCACGTGCGAACCGGCGCGTGCGGTATGCGCAAGGAAACCCCACAGGTTTTTTATTACGATTTTTTTAGATGTTGGGGTGAGGTTTTTTAGTAAGGGGATGAAATCGAAAGACTTTGTCATCTGTCAGTGTCAGATCGAAGCGAGAAAACTTAATTCATTATCAAAATCCAATTTTTTGAAAGCACTCTTCGGGACTCATCTTGCAAATAGCCTATTCAACTGAGAGTAAAATATTAATAGATAGATTAAGAGGATTAATCATTCGTGAAAACGAGGGTGTACGGCTTGTGGAAGAAAAAATATGCGTCAACGAACATCTACAGTACTGAGATCAACAACTACTTTCGAATGCATTCTTTCCCATTACCTTATTTTAAATCTACGAAAATCAAATTATTGTCTTATTTTCGAAGGATTGAGTAAACCTATATTTTGTTAAAGTGAAAGATCGCTACCGACTAGTAGGCCCTATAGGTAGTTAAAACGTCTCTCCCAGCACTCTGAATTACTGAATGTGTATACCTATACTATAGTTAGTTTAGAGTAAACATTGCATTTTAGGTAGGTTACTTAAGTAACCTACCTAAAATGTAAAGTTATACTATATTTAAATTTATTTTTGAGTTATAATGTGAACAGACATGTCATGAAAGGTAAACATGAATCCTAAATCAAGTATCAACCAACAATCACTACAGCACTTTTCAAGGACATGGTAGGCAACATTGTAAATAACACTTAGTCGTACTCACAAGGTGCACTGGTCTGGTGGTCGCACTCACAAGGTGCACTGGTCTGGTGGTCGCCCTCACAAGGTGCACTGGTCTGGTGGTCGTAATGAAGATGGTGCCCGCGTCTAGAGACCCTAGAGCACCATTTTCTATTTGTCTCGGTTTGTTGTCTGAATTAATCTGTGTTGCGGTGGCATTACACTAAACGTATTATTCATTAAGGGAAGTTGTAATTAATTAATTATTACTAATTAATGGTAAAAGTTCCATGGAATTTGGTCTGGTATTTATGTCAATGTGAAGATGTTATTTGTGAAAACCAAGGAAGCAGTTTATCTTCATTTGAAAATGGAAATTACACCTATTATACTGTTGGTGAGGTTTTGTGAATGTGTTTGTGATTTTTCTTACGGCAAGTACGTTATGCAACATTTTTGATAATTAAAAAGTAAACGCATATCAGTGGATGTTAGTTTTCACTAACACTTTGTAAAAAATCGGAGAAATATGGGACTACTTTCTATATAGTAATGTTTATTATCTCAGGTTTTTAAAAATAGCATAATAATAATAATAATAATAATGATGATAATAATAATAGAACATATTTTTTTCAAGATGTTTTGTAAATATTATTTCAATAGTTGTAGGGTATTTGTCTATGTTAACCGGTGAAATCAAAATAAACGAGTCACTTACTAGTTAAATATTGTACATACATATTTTGTTGCAATTATACGGTACAAAGTCCTGAAAACATTAAAAAAATATTGTGACCACATAATTGAAACTGGTTAAGATTGTGCACACTATTTTCTGAAAATAGCAAAACAGTAATAACTCTCAACAATTGGTTTTTATGTTTTTTACGTTTTGGTGGGATAACTTGTAATCAAATTTTCTTAATTCATTATTATTAACTTAATTCATTCATGCATTCTACAAAGTAAAACTATGTAATTGTGTGCAAACTGCTACTAATATGGTGAAGTACACAAATTGAACTGTACAACAAAGCTGTTAATTCCGACCCTGTTATAATCAATCTTTGTTGAAAGTATATATTACCTGCCAATGTAACTTTTCGATGTTGAAAATTAGATAAATGAATATGACATTTGAGTAACTTTAAAAAGTAACTTATTATTCAGTTATTTGAATTATATGTGCACAATAACGTGATGCTTTCATTAAATAGCAGATTTTGTTTGCCAAAAGAAATTCAAATGTATCAATTTTTTAAAAGTTGCGGTAGGAGATATATACAGTAGTTTACTACCAACAATGCGTGAAACAAATGTGAACATGTTTGATGGTTAAGCCAACATGTCATTTCACGTGACTATGTAGAAATTTGTCCAAAGTACATGACTTGAGATTGTTGTAAATGTAAACTCCATCTAATTGGTATCCTCTTCTAAACAAAATGATGCCAAAGTTATGTTTCAAAGAGTGAAAGAGCGTTAGTTGTAAAATTAACGCAGGCTACAAAGTCTGGTAGTGCAGAATTATTTTTACTGGTGTGAATATCAATATTGTTCTCACGTTTGAAGCGAGGGCAGATGTATTTTCATAATAAATATATATTCATGCGGTACATTTTGCAAAGAGTTTGATAATACAATTAGTTTCTGTCAAAAACATTCCGAATCATAGTTTACATTTATTTATCTTTGATGACAAGAAGAATTATTGAATTATTTATTTGTTATTCCCAAACAAGCTTATTATATTTCATTTAAGAATGGTTGTATAAAGAATGTCTACCAAGTTGTGGTGCATACACTGTTGCCGCTCAAATTAAATGATGACTTGAGACACTAATAGACAATCTATGGGTTTATCCCGTCGTACAGATAATATCATTCGCCATCTTGAATGAGATATTGTTTGCGAGGGGGAAGGTATGAAGAGCATTGGGGGTTGCAAAATGTCAAATTGAAATCACTTCTTATCTCTCATGTTCCTAAGCGATCTCTGCTATCAAAGACTGGTTGAATGTGAAGCTTGATAATACTACTTTTCACAAGCATTCCTATACATTATTATTGTACGTTGAAGAATTCCACTAAAGCATATATTGTTCCTATACTTGATGTAAGTCTACTCGGGTAGAATCGACTGCAAACTATTTTATATTGCCAAATGTGGGAATTTACATTCTCACAAATCTTCATTTTGGATTATTTATTAGTCATAGTCGAACCGGCATGCTAGTTCTTTTATAATATAAAGTGAATATTATATGTGTTGGGTTATTGTAAAGAAGCTGAAATTACGATTCATTCCGTCATACACTAGAGCCAAGTGCAACGTTGTGAAAAACGTTCAATCGATTTATAATTGAATAAAAGTTCAAATTTTTCAAAATAGAATTGAAAATTGACTGCAACGTTTTAATGCGAAATAACTAAAATTGAATCGAATGCAATTTTTAATTGTATTTAAAACTTTAATTTGATGTTTTGGCTGTAAGTTCAAAACTGAACAACGTTGTTGTTGAAGTACATACTTCAACATAGGAAAGATCCTTGTAGTCAGGCTGGAGCATTTCAAAGAGAATACCGTTGATAGCGTAGTGTATTTTGTTCACCCCTTAAAGAAACAATTTTGTGAATGTAGTAAAATGCTAAAGTTACATAATATAACGTTTTGTCAAAAGTGATCGTACTTTGTGCGACTAACTGTTACTGTCAACGTAGTTATTTTAAATATTCCACTGTGTGGGTTTTAAGACAAAATGCTCCAGCCTCTCTGCTGCCTCCCAGTTTTCCATCGGGCCTCTACTGTGCCTAAATGTCTACCATGACACTTGAATCAGTATTGATGTGTAATCTCTGATGTCCTATTGATTCACATGACCTGTCAATTCTTTGCCGTAATACAGCTCAAATACACTTTAGCACCTATCCATAAGTTATCTAGTACAACATTAGATGAAAACAAATCCATATCAATAAACTATAACAACAATTCCATCCAAATATGAAATGTATAATCAATAATAACATAATATAATAGACTTATACTACAATAACATTCAACAGGGTATTTTATACAAAACCACATCTTCATTCAAACTTTTTGTACGTACATATTTTGTGTGACGTTGTCTATTTCTGGTATTGTAATATTGCTCATATATATTTGGGGAATCACAAGACAAAGTGTAATTAACTATCTTGTGTAACTGGAGTAATGATATTTTGTAAATTGTATTGTTGTGACCTACACAAATTGTTATACTTTTCATTGTAATTGTCATTAAAAGATAATATAAAAAATATGCATTTAGGATATTTACTTGACCTATGAAGTCGTTCCACAGTAACCTTGTGGTTGGTGACGTCATAAACGAGTGAGGCATTGGCCAACCAAATGTCATTATTTGAAAAAGCCACCCGCTGATTGGCTCCGACTCACTCATATGACGTCAGCATCACAAGGTTCCCAAGGATGTGCCCCTCCATACGCTTTTACTTCATCATGTGTTACAGCTTACAGGACGTTGGGACGTTCTTGTTATAGAAGTGTTCACTTCACTGTTCAGCCAAGTCATTTGGTGGGTCAAAAATAAAAGTAACTAACACAGGTGAAAAGCAACGTGATTCCTGATTTTATTTAGGTTTCAGCTAATAACTAATAACTTAGTAAGTAATATCCTAATCAGAGGCATAAGTTCAAAGTAAGAATGTCAGATGCAACCTTGGGTGGGAATCTAGACACAATCACAGCTACCCTTAGACCTCACCGTGGTGTGACTGTGAGTGTATATAGTGCAGATATTTAGTTTGACGTATCGGATTCAAAAAGGTGTGTCCCTCGACTTCGAAATGTTACAAACAAATAAGTACGCCACATAGAGAAAAAAAAAAATCAGCGTAAATTGAAGCGTTCTTTTGACAATCATACTAATACTACTGTTATAGTGTTTTATGATGTAGCTTTGTCGCTACAGTGCTAAAGAAAACTGCCTCAAAATAGCACTTTTTTGCAATTCCCGATCTTTCGAATTTTCCTACCTCAATACCACTTGAGATATCAAAATAAGACTTGACAGTTATTTAAAATAATATACTGGTATAATGAAAATGTAATTTTCATTTATAATTGTTAATTAAAATGTAACTAATAAATTCGAATTTTTACTAATTACTAATATCCTGGAACTAGTGGACGAATAGAAATCGCACACAAATAACCTAAATAATACATTAAAATATTAGTACGTAAAACGGGGTGAATATACACAGGAAGGTGAATAGACACAGTCAGCACATTTTGCACTGTCTTTCGTTGGTGTCGCTTTAGTTTTGAGATTTAAAAATGCATTCGAATTTACCGCCTTAACCTCACTCATTTGTCTTCGATTTCTGGTAGTGACTTTTTTTTTCGAGGTTTGGTTACCTGCTTCAAGCTTGGGTTTCTGAAGAGTAATTTATATTTCAAGAAATATAAACACTGGAAAACTTGCTCTAGGCTTCCACTTTCCCAGTCACATGCAAGAATTTACGGTATATGTTTTATTATGTTGCTATATGTTGTAACTAACAATTTGTTACTATACACTCAACTCTATCATAAAAATTGAATGAGTTATGATTTTTTTTAACTGAGCACGTCGTTTTTTAAAAATGTTAATGCATTGAAATGCTAAATGGAAATGTGTATTTTGGCATAATTTGTTAATGTTTATAAACTTGTATCTTGTATCTACAATGACTATTTATTATTTTTTAAGTATGAGAACTATTTCTATTCAACTTCCCTACAACAGCATAGCAAAACACAGTCATTTTTAAACACGTGTTTATATTCACCCCCCACGGGCAGGTGAACAGAAACACTGTCAATTAATTAATAACAGTTATAATTTCCTCCCCAAAATTTTGTTTTATCTCTTATAATAAAAAATGATTTTTTTTACATATGCACTTAGTTGGTATGATGAAGAAAATACTCCAAAAATTGTTTCTATTCACCCCGTTTTCGGGGGTTTAATGAACTTCTGAGATACAGCGTGGCCTCCTCGTGATATTTTATTGTTTCAAATATCACCGCGTTCGTGAGATTTCATGAAATATTATCCTAATACTAATGTTAACATATTTAGGCCATTTGTGAGCAGTTTCTATTCGTCCACTAATTACAGGCTATTGGTATTTAGTTAATATGTTCATTATTAATTACATGTTAATTAACAATTATAAATAAGTTAAAATTGTATTTTCATCAGGCATATACATTTAATTATTTTAAATAACTGTAAAGTCTTATTTTGATATCTCGAGTGGTATTGTGGTAGGAAAATTCGAAAGATCGGGAATTGCAAAAAAGTGATATTTTGAAGTACTTTGCGTTATATAAAGCACTGTAGTGACAAAGATACAGCACAAATTAGAATGATTGTAAAATCACCGCTTCATTTTATGGTGGTTTTGGTTTTTCTCTATGTGGCGTACTTATAATTGTTTGTGATGTTTCAAAGTCGAGTGACACCTTTTTTAATCCGATAGTAGTTAAAAGTTTCACCCCCTAGTTATGTGACCACCGCCCAGCATACAAAACTTGACTGATTATCAATAACATGAAATGAATAAATATGATAGGATGGTCGGGTGGTCATGGGGGTAAGGGGAGGTCACTGACCGATGGAGGGGAGCGCAAAACTAAGAAAATCAAACTAAGAAGTCTAGCTCGCTCATCCTCCAGCGTGAGTGAGTGAGTACAAGACATGGGCTCATCCGTGTGTCCGATTATTCCGGATCAATTGAGTTTAGCAATATTTAGTATTGTTCTAATCTAAGATCTTTATCAAACCTTACGCGGGCAACTACATTGTTCATAAACCGACCCGGCGCCCCCACCAATATATTGGTGTACATCTCTTGCTCATGTTTGTCATTGCTGTAGGTCTAGGTTCTCATTGCATAGCTAGTAGGCCTATGGTTATACAGTATACACCCTTTGCGCGGCAGACATGGGGTGATTCACTTTACTTTCCGTTGTGCTTCAACCACGGACCATATCCACCACTCATGTTTGTCATTGCTGTAGGCCTAGGTTCTCATTGCATAGCTAGTTGGCCTATGGTTATACAGTATATACACCCTTTGAGCGGCAGACATGGGGTGATTCACTTTACTTTCCGTTGTGCTTCAACTACGGACCTTATCCACCACTCATGTTTGTCATTGCTGTAGGTTCTCATTGCATAGCTAGTAGGCCTATGGTTATACAGTATAGGTACACCCTTTGAGCGGCAGACATGGGGTGATTCACTTTACTTTCCGTTGTGCTTCAACCACGGACCATATCCACCACTCATGTTTGTCATTGCTGTAGGTTCTCATTGCATAGCTAGTAGGCCTATGGTTATACAGTATACACCCTTTGAGCGGCAGACATGGGGTGATTCACTTTACTTTCCGTTGTGCTTTCAACAACGGACCATATCCACAACTCATGTTTGTCATTGCTGTAGGTTCTCATTGCATATAGCTAGTAGGCCTATGGTTATACAGTAGGCCTATACACCCTTTGCGCGGCAGACATGGGGTAATTCGCTTTACTTTCCGTTGTGCTTCAACCACGGACCATATCCACAACAGTGGCGTAACTAGCACTTGTTTTTTGGGGGGGCGAATACTTTTTAAACCAGAATAGATTATTGGTCGGGGTGACCATGTGTAAGAAGTATGAAAAAACAGCAGACTGATAAAGGCTGCTTCTGAGAGCCTGTTCATAGAGAATTATTTCTGTAAGATAGGTTGATATTATTTAGACACGAGTTCCTTACAAATATATTATGATATCTATTAAACAGGGATAATTGCATAGCAAATAGTGACATTTCTCCCGGTCGCAACAGCGGGTGAAACCAATAATAAATTGCATTTTGCCCCCCCATGCCCCTTCTTGACCGAACTAGGGGGGGCGGCGACCCCCCTCGCCCCCCCGTAGTTACGCCTATGTGACCACAACTCATGTTTGTCATTGCTGTAGGTTCTCATTTGCATAGCTAGTAGGCCTATGGTTATACAGTACCCTATACACCCTTTGCGCGGCAGACATGGGGTGATTCGCTTTACTTTCCGTAGTGCTTCAACCACGGACCATATCCACCACTCATGTTTGTCATTGCTGTAGGTTCTCATTGCATAGCTAGTAGGCCTATGGTTATACATACAGTATACACCCTTTGAGCGGCAGACATGGGGTGATTCACTTTACTTTCCGTTGTGCTTCAACCACGGACCATATCCATCCCTCATGCCCCCTATTTATTGGGCGTTATACTTTCTATCCATGTTGTTATGTTTGTTAACTAGTGATAGGCCCATAGGCGCCAAGTACGGGGGGGGGGGGGGGCGACGGGTCTCGAGCCCCCCCTGAGGATCTACCAGGAGTGGCTGCTTCAAACAGTTACCAGTTGTTTTTTTTGCTAAAGGGCCTTTCGAATTAATTCACATCGACAAATTTCCCACATCAAGTATATTAAAGATGAAAGCCTAATTTTTGTATGGTGTGTCTTGGTTCTTTGACAGTACATCAAAAATAGTTTTCTAACGATATTTTCGGAGAAAAACTGTCAATAGACAGCAGAACATTTATGAAGGAGCCTATAGTTATAGGATTTCGCCTGACAGAGCTAGGATGTTCAATATCAACTTGGGTCAAGAAACTTGTACTTCTTGAAAAGTCCAACCCATTCTTTGTGAAATCACCCTATCAATGCGTGGGTTGCAAAACCGCTCGTTTAGCCAGACCACGGATTCATAGGGTCTCGTAACGTTAATAAATAATGCGTAATTTTACACGTATTTTACACATTGTACACATATTCCTAGCCAGGAAATGTCTGTAATAGACAATTACAAAATTATTTTACATAATAGGTTAGTATAGTATCCCCAAAAACATTTTCCTTCGGCGATGTATGTTATGCGGTGATTTTCCCTGTGATGTGAGTTGAACGATTCTTGTCAGAGCCATCAACTCACATCAGGGCAAATTACCGCAGAACTTACAACTCCATCCACCCCGAAAACGTAAGAAACAACATACACATGGCCTATTATATAAATTATATACAGCAAGATCACTAATTACTCCTCGGTAGCACCATTAACAGGTAAAAATTACAGTATTTTCTTTATCCCGATCCATAACTTCTTAAAACAATAATTAATAAATAAAGAAACTGGAGTCAAATCGTGAGGATCTCTGAAGAAGAACGGCGACCCACGGCCCGGCTATACTCCAACCACCCCAACGTCGCAAGAGCGGGCGCCACTACAGTTATTTTATTTGCTATTCGTCGTTATTGCGATCAACTACAGACACTGTGGATGCATTCCACCACTTCTTGTTTTCAATTTTCATGAGTGGAGTGGAAGCGAGGGTGTACATTGTCAGAATAGGGGTACATACCTGGATGCGACTTCCCCCGGTCGTGAAGGAAAAGGTACCCATGTGAAAATGTATTTATATTCATCTGCCCTTGTTCAACCACGCAGTATAGCGATGATAAACGATTCCCTTTTCAGTTTTCACCCACCCTGTGTTTGTTTAATTTACATTCCATTTCTCCTCATATTTTTTAACTCGTATCTTTTTCTTTTGTCTCCCTCCTCTCGCTAATGAGAAATACTCAATTACGATCTGCCTGAGAAGGCTAAAAAACCAATTTAATATTGTTACGGCGTAAACCCAAAAAATGTAATAATATATTCTAATGTAACACATTTTATTACGTACATGAATTTCGAAGTGAGGCAGAATTTGACTAAAAACAGTCAAAAACCAAACCCCTTTGAAATTGGACTGAAGGGCTACCATATATTTTATAGCATGCTATACTTTAATGAACAGGTAACTAACAATATAATAAGAAATGAAAGTATCACAAAACTAGCATTTTGTATTAAAGCTTTACAAGCAGGAGTACATGCTTTCAGCTGGAAGTTCTGAATCCGAGTCCAATCGAAGCTATACACAACAATATTGACAAAATTGGTAGTCCTACGTGTGTATAAAAACCAAAGAGCCAAAACGCATGTTAGAATATTTCTACAACACACGTATTTAAGCTGTTTTAATAGCTAATTAAGTGAATGTATTTGCATTACTTAGTTTTATTTATCTCTTATATTTATTTGTAGTGGTATTTTTAGATAACTTTGGGACCCACTATAATGTTCGTCTGTTTACGTGGTTCTTTGGTGTTCTAATTGGCTACTAGCAAACTTTGGAGTCGGAAGAAGTTTAGTTTTATAAACAAGAACAATAACATACCATCGTGAATGAGGGATAATATTCATGACTGGATTGGGCCCATCACGTGTTTAGTAAACAAATAAAATAAAACTACGTGATATAATTGACTCGGCACCTCCACCACTGCTTTATTCTCGTCGATTATTTTCTATAGCGAGACTGTGCACTATGTACTATGCACTATGCAGTCACACACACTCTTACTTACAAATATTGGTGCACTGTGTTCTGAATTCGGCTCTAATTAAATTTCAAACTTGACCGACCTCCCTCCCACAAACGAAAAACTAGTGCATCGCGATTCAAAGATTTATGTAAGCAGTTCTATTGCCAATGGCAATTAAAAGTGAAATCTGGTGAGGATCGGATCCGGGATCTACAATAATAACAAATACTGTATTAAATACTCAAGTAGACCCAAAACGACAAAAATATCAATTGTTATAGGCTACTATATCGTTCGTTTCCATCAAAAAAATCTTGAGTAAGATGAATTCATTTTAAATAATAAATTACTAAAAGTCAAACTGTCGCATCCGTCATCTCTAGTATCAAGAATGTGTTTGGGAGGTAAGGAAGGATTTTCTCCTTCATATTTCATGTACAGGTATTTTATTGCATGGGGTTTATACGGTAAAAAATACTTCAGTGGCGTATACACGGGGGTGGGAGGGGGGGGGGGACAAACCCCCCCCTTTTGCACAGGAAACATGGAAAATGACCGTTTACATTTCAATAAACAGTATTTCAATAGACAGTATAAATAGACAGTATTTCAATAGACAGTTAGATGTTTTACTTTATAATTATTGTATATTGTTGTAATTAAAAGCAAAAGCAATACGAAAAATATGCAAATTATTGATTGAGGTTCAAAAAAAAAAATGTGTTGCCACAAACTGAGTAATCTTGTTTCAGTTGGCCGCTGTAAAACGCACAGATTTGCACTAAAATGACCTTGACGAGAATTTTTTCGGGGGGCCAGCCCCCCGGAACCCCAATTATGTTTCGGCTCCACTCTCTTTAATATGGGTTGAACCCCCCCCCCACCCCTTTCCCAATTCCTGGATACTCAACTGAAATACTTATCAAAGTACCACCCAGCCTATACTTCGTTGCAGCACATTTCTATCCTCAATCGTTCCACAGAATTATGAAATAATGTGTGTGTATGTATGAATGTATGAATGTATGTATGTATGTATGTATGTATGTATGTATGTATGTATGTATGTATTTATGTATGTATGTATGTATGTATGTATGTATGTATGAATGTATGAATGTATGTATGTATGTATGTATGTATGTATGTATGTATGTATGTATGTATGTATGTATGTATGTATGTATGTATGTATGTATGTATGTATGTATGTATGTAGGGGGCCTATGTATGTATGTATGTATGTATGTATGTATGTATGTATGTATGTATGTACGGGGCCTATGTATGTATGTATGTATGTATGTATGTATGTAGAGGGCCTATGTATGTATGTATGTATGTATGTATGTATGTATGTATGTATGTATGTATGTATTTGTATGTATGTATGTATGTATGTATGTATGTATGTATGTATGTATGTATGTATGTATGTAAGGGGCCTATGTATGTATGTATGTATGTATGTATGTATGTAAGGGGCCTATGTATGTATGTATGTATGTATGTATGTATGTATGTATGTATGTATGTATGTTTGTATGTATGTATGTATGTATGTATGTATGTATGTATGTATGTATGTATGTATGTATGTATGTATGTATGTATGTATGTTTGCACTATGTAGCAACCTGTTGCAATCTACTCGGCAGCGCCCAGTTTACTTTATCATACACAATGCAGGCATGGGCGCTGCCAGGATATTCATCGGGGGGAGGGGCTGGGGGGAAGTGAAATAAAATTTCTATTTGGGTGGAAGGGGGTCTGTGTGCGGTAGTCCCTATTTGTCCCCACCGCAGGGTTCCATTTTGGTTTACAACAGATACAAAATATGCTTGTATAAATCAAATTAAAAGAACATATAATTGACAGTAATCGTCAAAACGTGGGACCAATATCTTGTGGTGACTAAAAACACAAGAAATAGTAACTATAAACACATATAGGGAGTATTCACGTGACGTCACAATGGCCATTGACTATTTCAAGTTTCAACATCTTTGGGAATGTATGTTGACATTTTAAGTCTGTAGAAGACGAATATGTTTACGGGGAACCATGAGAGTTTGAACACGTATATTCCCCGATCTAGTGTGGATATGATGTGATATTAACAACGGTTCGAAAAGAATACCATTAAAAGATAAATACAATCTTTGCAATTGATGATGATGAATGATGATCATGACATTTGGGCTTTACGTCTAATATTTTTGCAACGATGCTAATCGGGACGATGAGCGGGTGATGTATGAAGATGAAAAAACGCCACATGATATCCATGCCCATTTGCCAGGATTTGAACCTGGAACGCAGAGACCACGGTTTACTAGACCAACGTCTAATTGAGCACGGCCCACTACGCTGGAATCTTTCTAAGAAAATATATATAAAGGGGCTATCAGGTGAATAAAAACATTATTTGTATTCCCACCCATTCAAGATTAAAAAAAGTAAGCTTAAAAAAGTTCCTGTACTAGAAACGAACAAGGGCAAAATTAAAGAAATCACATTTGTCAAAAGTTGCTGAACAAATTTTGTTCTTGTGGGATTGTACATGTACCTGATTTTCACCCCTAACAAGACAAAATAGTAAAATGGGCTGAAATAATTGCATCTCCATTATAAGGATTAAGAGTGTCTCTTATTTCCAAGCAAAAAACGAGTTGAAATATTGCCATCCATTACATTACAGCATAATTCATGTTTTACACTGAATGCATACCATGCCCGGTGAGGCATGCTGAGATTCTCTCGGGCGTACCGAGGATTTCAGTCGCTGAGGGCAGTTGGGGGTTGACTGGCGCCAACATTGTGGGCATCTTGCCGACTGCCGAATTCACTTGAATAACGCTTGGATGTCTGCTGCACTGTCAAATAGATACTCAACACTATTAAGGCCATCAATACACACATAAGATTCAATTATTATTGGTCAGTTGTATGGATAGGTTTTCAAAGTACTGATACAAAATGAACAAAATTTCCACATTTACGGGCATACTGGCCTCTTAATATTTGCATCCCCCCTAAAGTTACAAAGAAAACAATTAATTTACTCATTCTAATTTGTTTTTACCTGACTTTAATCTATGTTTTGTTAATGTACTCAAGAAGAAAAGTGACTTTCTGTTAATTATTTTACCATGTTAGGCCTATGATTTTTTTAATGTGCTGGCGCAATCGACCAGATTTTGATGAATTTTCGAATTAGTATAATACCGTAAATAATAATTTTAAATTTGTGGGCATAATAGTACAGCATTCTTGTGTATAACTCAAATACCAATTTTGATTTAAGTACATCGTTTAGTTTGTGAGATGAACTTGAGTAGTAAGCTGTTGCAAATGTTAAAAATAGCTGTTAGATTGGATGCGGCGCGAAAGTAGTTTGTTTGACTAGTGGCGCTCTGCGGTTCTTTATGCAATTGTTTCAACTTTCAACTGTAACCTTGGGTTTTGAGTTTGGGGCTGACAGCAGCACGGAGTAGTGAGAAAACTTGTCCCTCCTGGTACTGGCGCTGGATTGGACTTAAGTCTGGATACAATAAAGGCTGTTATTTTAATGTTTTCCTCTCATTTTAAGGAACAATAAGCACTTTTCAGCTGATAATTAGGGGTTTTTATTCATTTTAAATTACATTACAAAATTTGTTTTTAGCAACACAATTATTATAAAATTACTCGATATACGTCATAAACGCAACGTAATAATATGCTTCCTGGATCTACGTAATTAAAATTACCCCTAACTCCAAACAATGTACGTAGTTTAGCACAAAACACAAAACAGACTACTGAGCTTGCCAAGTATTCAAAGAAACAAGGTAGGCTATCGATGAAATAAGGATGTGTGAGAAGATGGGTTCAATGTCAGGTTTAAAAACTGCACTCTCACCTGGATGCACAGATGTCTCCTAGGTTAGGGGTCTCCCTTTTGTCAAGGAGACTGTTTTACTTATGGAAAATAGCACGCAATAAAACATCAATATCAACCCTAGGGATCCCCCAACTAGGGGGCATCTCTGCATCCAAGCCTTAACTTAGCCTTTGTTTTCATGTTTCTGGTAAATTTAAATCCAATTAACCCATGAATGACGGAAAAGTTACCAAAGGGATTGTGTAACACCAAAATTGGACACACCACAAGCTACTCTAAAAATAAATAACAATTACAAACAAAAACCAGCAGATATGGGACCCATAACGACCATGAGCTGTCTACAGCAGGGTTGCCACCAAGTCAATTTTTTTATCCTTGAAAGAAACTAAAAAAATCCTGAGAAATCCTTTAAAACAGTTATATTCAGCATTAGCATATTATAACTGCGAAGAAATGTTACAAATTTTCAGGTTTCATGCCAAAATATGTTATGCCAGCCTGATTTTCGAGAATCTAGTCAACATTACGTGCAGAAACGCATAAGAATCGGAATTTTCTTCGAATATATTTTAACGTTTTACTTTTACTCACCATAACTACCACTTGCGGGAAATGTTATGCGGTCACTTATGTTTATTTTTACTAGTACCCGATGTTCTTTTACTGTCTACATTGCTTTTTTAGCTATTTTTTTTAAATGTATTAATTTAATGTATTTTTTAAAGACAGTAGAAAATTTTAAGATTTTGCCCAAAATCCTGTTATCCTTGAGACACTCTAAAAATCCTGAGAAAAGGATAAAATTCTTGAAAGTGGCAACCCTGGTCTACAGGGTTCGCAGGTAATGATTTCTTTAAAGTTTAAAGGATTTCAATTTGAAGTTGTACAATTTAAAGCTTTGGATATGTAAAGCATCTTGTGTGACAAACAATTAAGAAATTAAACAGACCGTGCATAGGTCTGCATTAGTTAAGAATCTCCTATTGTGTTTTCCTTAAGAGACTGTAGATACTCATTATACTTCTTTTCTTGTGCCTGTTGGAGTTTCTGTAGCTTTTTCACTAGTCCTTTGCTAATTTCTTTACCTTCTGCATCGTGTGTTGGCAAACCCTGAAAAAGATGGAGCAGAAATCTGGTAAGCACTTATAGGCACATATAGAGTTGCACGACACACACCGGCCCCGTGGCAAGCTCTCTAAATCCAAGTCATTGGGTAAGACAACGACCGCTGTTTTCAGGAATGAAGAGGGGAAACATAAAATAGGATAATTTTAGTTATAAAACAATACATCAAAATACCACTTTGAAATAGTACTTGAATATCGTATCTCTATTCTTTACAATGGACTAAGTGCCTACTAGGATTATCCAAATGCTGCCAAATATCGGCTGTTGTCGAGTACAGTAGGTACATCCAGGTTGTGGCTATCACCCACCCAGCTGATCACCAGTTATATAATCACATTGATGCAGTGTGCAATACGTTGTGCTTGAGCACACCCATTTTCTTGTCAGCAAAGAGTCTACTTACATTGAACACTATTTTTTTTCAGGGGGTGAGCTTTCTCACAATATGTCTTCCGGGACATTCAAACCAGCTACTTTTGTACCATATTCATGTCACCATGTAATGACAGCTAGAATAAGTGACTAAATCAAGAGAGAGATAAAATAATCAAAGTAGCACATTAGGCCTAAACAATACGTGAACTTACGACGTATGTAAGAGGCTGTTAAAATATGTAAAAGGGTAGGCGGTAGGGATGGGAAGGTTAGATTATCGATATTGCGGCAAAATTTCGATATCGATATTATCGAACAAAAAAAATTTGTATTTCCCCCTTTCCCTTCAACAGGACAACTGGACTGACTGATGGCAATCCTGTGAAACAGTGTGATATGACAACATGCACCTGCGTTGATGCCGATGTTGAACCAGCCAGTTGCCCCCCTCCCACCCGCTACTCATTCATTTCAACCCTTATGCAGACACGTGCTTCTAAGAATTTTTACGTGCTCGGTCAGTCTTATTATTGGGGTGGGTGAGCCCCACCCCATAACGGCACGATTTTGGAGGAGGACAAAATAGTCATACGTAATTGGTGGCCCGTATGCCTTCTTGTTTGACCTGGGTAGGCAGGAGGTGTGGCGAATGCGCGAAGGCATGAGTGCAAAATGTGTGCTAAGTGACGAAAATGTATTTCCCCACGAAAAATTCAAATTTGGAAATCATCGCCAAGAAAACTATTACATTTTTAGCAATTTTTCGATATGTTAGTTATATATCGATATTGAAATTATTTGGACATATTGATCACATATCGAAATATCGATATATTTGCCCATCCCTAGTAGGCGGTCATTTTCAGATAGGCATTAGTTTTCAATAAACAACAGGAAAGCATACTAATTTAAAAAAAAAAATCGACGGAATGATCAAAGTAATGCGTAGAACAAAACTTTAAACATGAGACGTAACAAAGGTTGCGGCGGCAAACCATGTAAAAGGGAAGCGGCCAAGATCGGACTGGTTTGGTAGGGAGTCTTGATCTACCACATCTTGGCTCACGGGGGGGGGGTTGCTACTCGCAATGTCCAGTACTTTTGAAACATGCACTAATCAAAAAATAATAAACATACAACGTACATCTTTGAAGGACATCGAAACCCTAGCTGTATATAATACCCATTAAATCTATTGATTTATTGTAAAAAATTATAGTGAAAACTAGAACATGCATATCCACTCGACGTGACGTAGGTCTTACTAGTCCCATGAAGCTAGCATTGGCGGGAGACGAGATATGTCGTACGCGCGTCTATTAATTTAACACTGTCATAGCAAACTAACTATTAGTGGTAGCTCACTCAACTCAATTGCATGTTAATCTGCCATGTTTCTCTTCCTAATCAATGCTTTAGCGAGAAGAATATGTACTTTTCATGATGAGGAAAAATAATTTTAAATACGCCACGTTTGTCGTATTAACAAGCATTTCAAAGACTGGTTAGTATATTTTATGATAACCTATTTCATTTGCCATTTAGCAAGTCTCGACATAATACGAGAATACAACATGCATGTAGAATTATATATAAAAAAAGTATTCCAATTTTTGTAAGGATTTGCATTCAGTTATGTGATATGTATTGAACTGTTTTTACGCTCACATTGTGGATTGTGTACTACTAAAGGACAAGGTCCACTAGATTGCTTGTAGCGCGCGCGAAGTAAGGTCATCTAACCTATTTCCATAATGTTAAAAATCACATGTTATTCAAATGGGAGAATCATTCAGAAAAACAAATGAATTGATCTGTCAAAACAAATTAAGGGCCAAAAAGGCAAAATAACAATCTGTAATTGAGATTTTGTCTTCACATTCTATATATATTTTCAAAGGAAATACTTCACGTGTAAGTTCACATTATTGGTGAGGATTATTTAAATAAAACTGCGATTTTTGTAGTTTGATCCAAAATGGCGATTTTGGATCTCATTCAATGACCTTACTTTGCGCTACGCAATTACTCCGCTAGGAGTAAATCCAGTAGACCTTGACTAAAGGATAGCAAGCCACAAATAGCTAAGCCCCGCCAATGCTAGAAGCGCAGTGCGAGCGTGAACACAGTGATACAATGTCAATACATATTACATAATTCTACGCAAATCATAACACAAATTGCAATACCGTATTTTTATAGTCTAGACATAACAGATATGCATGTAGAATTATAATTCTACATGCATAATATAATTATATAATTCTGTACATGTAGAATTATAATTCTACATGCATAATATAATTATATAATTCTACATGCATATCTGTTATGTCTAGACTTAACAGGTTAGGTATACTTCCTAAATGGCAAATATATTATCGTAAAATATACTAACCAGACTTTGAAACATGTGTGTCGTGTTAATACGGCAAACGTGGCATAATAAAATCAATTTTCCTCATCATTAAAATTAGATATGCTTCTCGTTGAAGCATTGAATACAGTAAGAGAAAACATTGCAGATTAACATGCAATTGAGTTGAGTGAGCTACCACTAATAGACAGAGTAATAAAAGCGTTAAGTGCTTATGGTATTGACATATAGATTACAGAATTATGTTGTTGATGGAGGGAAAACGGCTAACGCTTTTATTTTCCGAGTGAGACAAAAATTTGCTGACCGAAAATTTATTTCTTACTTTTTAGTACATTTAGGCCCTAAAAAAAAGCATTAGGTTCGTTTTTTGTCCTGCATAGCCTGCACTGGTGCAAGCTTTCCGGCACCGCCATGTTATTTTGTCTCCGTGCAGGTTACACTGCTCGCGTTATTTTGTCCAGTGGACGTTGCACTAGTGCAGCGGTGTAGCACCGGCTACCGAGCTGGTGTGGCAGTGCAGTGTAAGAAAATCTGGCGGCAACTTGAATAAACATGTGATTGTTATCTTAAGTAGATACATCGGCTGCTATTTACATTAAGAATAATTATTTAGTTGAGATCCGATGTTATACATTTCAAACCATTGTGAAAGACTTTATCAAATTTAAATATTATTTCACACATCAGCCTACACCGGCGTGTTTTTTTGTCTTCCTTCAGTGCAACCTGCATGCCTTCCACTAAATTGCGTACTTCCGGCCTGCACCGTAAAGCTGCACCGCAAGAAAGTGCAGGACAAAAAAACAAACCTATTGTTTAAAAACGATTGCATGTAATATTATTTTCTACTTTTTAGTCAGGTAACAAATCTTGTGATCAATTTTGTGCTACTGCCTTTACCACTTGAAGCACAGCACTAACTCCGTCTGATCAACTGTGAGGCAGAACCAACTGAGGGGAACGCAACTATGTGTACATGGTGAATGACTCACCGCACGGGATTCTACTTGAAACTGGAGCGCGTGTGAGCATTTTCGCCACACAGCAACATTTCCGATGCTTTCGTCACGGGTATTTGAGTAGGCCTACCGACGTCAACCAGCGGGGGATGCCTGCATCTGGTTGGCCCATGCTCACTAGCTGTGACTCATTTCCCATATATAAAACTTTGTTTGCTTAGTTAATTAATGAATTAATTAATTATGATGGATTAACTGATTAATTAGTGAATCTGATAGTAATTGATTCATGTGTTGTCATCAAGAATACGTCTGAGTGAAAAATTTCAGCTCGATTGGACATTGAAAAGTGGGTGAAATATCGATTATCATATAAAACATTGATAAATTAATTATGATGGATTAATTGATTAATTAGTGAATCTGATAATTGATGCATGTATTGTCATCAGGAATACGTCTTTGTGAAAAATTTCAGCTCGACTGAACATTGGGACGTGGGTGAAATATTGATCATAAGATTCAGTCCGGAAGCTAATATAGGCCTTTCAGCTAATATAATGAAGCTGTAATGAAGCTAATATAAGCGTTGTAAAAAAAAACCTAAAGCAAACGCAGTAGGAACTGATCACAGAGATTACCTAACTAGCCTACACACTTACCTTGTCATCAAAGAGAGAATATTTGTCTGTTTCACTACGGAACATTTCGCTAGGATTAATTCTTCTCTGTGCCTCCTTCAATGCTTGGGCAGCAAGTTGTTCTGCTTTCTTCTTCTCTTTCTCGGCAGCTTTTTCTGCTTCAACCTTCTTCTTTACTTCTCTTTCTTTCAGCAAAGTTTCACGGTCAACCAACTTGACAGCCGACGAATGGCCTTCAAAATCTTCTAATCGTACTCCAACATTTGGTAAGATGTCATCCCTTAGTCGATCACACTCTTGGAGAATATCGGTTGCTTTTAACTGTCTCGCTTGCAAGCGAATACTCTCTCGAAATTCGGCAAGGATTGATAAGTAAGGCATGACCAACTGCTCGACCTGCAGAAATAACCGATTGTTACTGTTGCATAATGAGTTTTCAAGAATTTAATTAAATGTTCACACAGAAAATACATGTTGAAGAATAAAGCTTCAATATCCAAACACTAATCAACAGGAATATAATGCTGAATAATCTGTTTTTCTGAAATATAGGCTATTCAGATTCTAAACAAATGCGGATCGAGAAAACCATACAAGCTCAAAGCATATCTGAGATAGATCTAACAGTTTAATTTCTACACTAATACTTGTATGTGTTTTATTTATTTTGTGATAACATACTAGGCCTACATAGTAAATACCCATGTCTACTTAGGGCTGTCTGAATTCTACTAAAAACGTTCTTGGTCTTGATTTGACGTCATCAACAATGGGTGACCTCTGGCTACTGATTGTTGATGGTTGTTGATGAGGTAAAATCAAGACCTAGAACAAGAACGTTTTGGTAGAATTCAGAAGACCCTTACTACCTACCTATCATTGATAGGCCCTACCTATTACCTACAAGGTATGCTGGTGGAATTGTACTCATTTCTTTTTGGATATTAACCCAGATTATATGTAGGCTAATTATCATGTATTTTTTTTTTTTATAAAGGTAAATCTTGTGAGGTGACATTGTCAATTGTTGAACATTTGAATTGTTAAGCCATCGTTGAACCTTAAATGGCACCGAACATGCTTAAGACCTTAGGTACTCTATCTCTTGACAGTTTTAGTGACGTATCGCAATTGCCGTAAACTAGGGCTGGGCTATGGCGACCACTCAATTAGGTATCAATATTGCGGCAAAATTTCGATATCGATGTATCGAAAAATAATACACTGATTTTATCACCTCCCACTTCGTAGAGACAACAATGAAAAACCAACTATTTTATACTCTACTATAGATAGGTCAAAATGTATTATTACTCTTATTGAGGTATTGATTATAATAGGCATACCTATATGTACACTTTTCTGGAGACAAAACTGATAGCTAAGGGCATTGTATTGTAAATTTAATGCAGAAGGTAGAAAATAAAACTTTTTGTTTTGTTTTTGCGCGGACCATTTAAACATTGCACATTTTAATTTTTAAATTGCAGTTTAATTTTTGTTCCGATATTTCGATATTCGATAGAATATTGATATCGAAAAAATTGTGACATCGATATTGATATTCTTGCCCAGCCCTACAGTAAACGTTCGCCCCGACTGTGAACCCCATGAAAATGATAGATCTTTAAAAAACTCACATTGCTAGCCTTTCCATCTCCTGTAATTGGGAAGCCCAACGTGTCTTGCCGAGAAATAGCTCCAAACACTGTCATTATCTTTGTGACATATCCAGCGATATTTTGTAACAGCAAGCTGTTGGTTTCTTGTGCAGCCGATCTTTTGTCACGCAGATAAATGTTGCAGACTGTTATCAAGTCTCTGATTATATCGAGCGCTCCTCTTGTGTCAATGTTATCTATAAGAATTTTTGTTTAAATGTTAGCATTCATAAAATGGCAGAATATTTCATTTAGGCCCCTACAGTTTGGCATTGTGTGCAAAGTGAAGAGATTCATTCTCTAACCAGCAACCATGTTGCATGCAAGCAGGTGAAAACATGACCGATGTTGATAACAGGTCTTCACTTAATTTGCAGCACTCAACTGTAATACAAAATATGGTTTAAAAATTACTACCATATACATAGACTAGACTTAGACCTATTAAGAGCGAAGGGTAGTCTCTACGTCAAAAACCGCAGAAAATTGTAATTATTTAATTATATCTCAAGATTGCAACAAGAAATCGAAAATCTAAATCAACAGCACACTTTGTTTTGGTAAGCCCTAAAGACTGAATGACACGACCATTAGCATAGTTATTTTGATTATTAATTTGATAATTAGTAATAAAATTAATTATATATAAAATACATACTGATAACAATGTAAGACACAACTTAGAGCATTCAGTATGTAGAGCTTACTAAACCACAGTGAGCTGTTGATTCAGATTTTCAATTTCGAAGCCCATTCTTGTGATATAATTTATAAATGAAAACTTTGTGCGGTTTTTGACGAAGAGGTATCCTTCTTAGTTAACCCTGGTTTGATTTCTAAACACTGTAAATCAAAATAACAAGGCCTTTAGCAGAATTGATATAGAATGCAGTAAACCAGTCCTTCCGAAACTGTGGGACAAGTGCACCCTTCGCACATGCCTCATCATGAGGAATAGATCAGATCAGTGTTTTGTGCATTATATTTAATTTCAATGTAATACATTTTAAAAAATATCACAAGTAATAAATAAAATAAACAACAAATACACCCCCCCCACCCCCCCCCCCCGACTATACATCCATTAAGCTAGGTGGGTCGCAAATGTTTGTCATTTTAAAAAATGAGTCGCAGTTCTGGAAAGCTTGGAAAGCATTGCAGTAGACTATACAACTATACTGTAAATTGAGGCAGTTGATCAATAAGTACAAGTTAATTCTGTTATGGTATCCCAACACTCCCCTTGCCAACATCTATCAATCGATCACTCTTTATCTAGATTACTACCACTGCTTTCAGCTTTAGTACCTATAATACACTATGAACACACAGCACACTTCTTTGAATCAAATTGACATTCATAGGTCTACATTACATACAAACCAAAAAAGCTTTTTATATTAAGCCCAGATGCACTTACCCCTCAGTAAAGAGCATTGCATAGTAACTAGGTGTGCAAGTACTCGAAATTTCGAATTCGAATCAAATATCCAAAGTGTTCAAGTCAATTCGAAATTGTAGGCTATTAATGATATTCGAAACTCGAACTATTCAAAACCATTCGAACACGTAGTACATGCAATGTACCACAGAAAGCGCCACGTGTGAGACTTCGACTGCACTGAACTTCTTTGTTGGCTTCAAACACGTAGTTCAATCAATGCAGTATAGAGCACCAGTGAAGGCAGTGCAGTGAACTACTTTATCGACTCCAATAGCAGGGGCGCAGGTGTGCAAGTTCGACTGTTCCACGGATATTTGAAATTTAAAATACATATTTTAATAAAAATAAAAATATGTACAGTATATCTTGACCCCGTTTCCAACATCAAAATCAAATCATAGAAAATCATATATCCTTAAGCATTTTCATTTTTTTTCATTTTCATGCACAATTTTTGGAAAGTCCTAGCTGCATCTTTCTCTAGTATTCAAACTCGAAATAGTTCGAAGTTCGAATTTTTTTTTAATAATTGATTCGAAATGGAAATCTGTTGTTTGCACACCCCTAGATGCTACACCCAGTGAAGGTCTTATTGAGTGTTTACTAAGGGGGTTGACATTATGTGGAAACAGTGCCACCAGCTCATATACTATACTAATGTGTTAACTGTTAAGCATATTAATTTAAATTCTTTGTCCTCAATAGTTTACTCACCACATAGAGCAGAATGCACAGCATCTTTAAAAGTACAGAATTTCTTATTTAGGTCTAGCTCACTTCTGGACCATTTTTGGAATGAGTTGAGTTGGGTTTCATTAGTTGTGTGTCGTGTCAAGTCCTTGACAGTCAAGAAGAATTCATTTAGTAGTTTCTCATACTGGATAGCCATTTCCATCGTATTTATGCTATAATCCAAAGTATCTTTCCACGAGTGCAGCAAAAATGCCAGTCGCAATTGCCTTGCAGAATTCTTTGTCAGCGCTTCCCGTATCGTAACAAAGTTCTTTAAAGATTTGGACATTTTGCAACCGGCAATCGTCAAATGACCCGAATGCAAAAAGTACCTCACCCAGTTGTCGTTATTGAAATACGCTTCTGACTGGGCGAGCTCGTTGTCGTGGTGAGGGAACTTGAGGTCAACACCGCCGGTATGGATGTCCATCGACTCTCCGCAGATGTCGGAAGCCATGACGGAACACTCTATGTGCCAACCGGGGCGACCTCGGCCCCAAGGGGAATCCCACCACGGTTCACCAGCTTTAGAATTCTTCCAGAGAGCAAAGTCCTTCGGAGATCGCTTTTCGTTGAGCCGATCTTCAGAAATACACAAATCTCCTTCTCCATCTTGTAGAGATTTAGCATCCCCATAAGCTTCTGGGACTAATTTTGCGTAATGATGGTTTTCTTTCGAGTCAAAGCTGTTGACATCGAAGTAGACAGAACCGTTTGATTCGTACGCAAGGCCGTTGGAGATTATCCGGTTGATATATTCTACTATTTCAGGTATGTACTCGCTAACTCTAGTTAAAACATTTGGTCGAAGAACATTTAAGGAATCCATGTCATGATGAAATTCTGCTTCCCAGTATCGAGGAAGCTCGTAGAAAATGGAATTATCAGTGATGCTGGCTCCTTTTTTTGAGTCCAACCATTCTGATAAAGGGTCTTTTGCTGCTTTCAATAAAGCACTTTGAGCTTCCTTGATTTTTATGTCGTTTTTAGATTTGACAGCCAATTCTAATGCAATTACTGCATCTGACAATCGTGCTATCATATTTTCCATCATACATTTCACATCCGGATCTGTTGTCTGTTTACATTTTTCAGAAAACATTTCCATCACACTTCCAGCATCGGTAAGAGTCTCGGTGAGATCCTTAACCTCCGATATGTATTTCTCATAAAGATGATTTTGCCTTGCCCGTTTAATAATCTTATCGTCAATGTCCGTTATATTCATTACGTACATTACATCATAACCGAAGTAATCAGACAGAACTCGTCGAAGTATGTCGAATGAAATGTAGGACCTGCAATAAGAAATGAATTGTATTGAAACAACAGTAATGAAGGGAGTAGGGGAGAGGGGGGCACATTGGTACAGTTTGAATTCTGCCACCCATGTTTAATTTTCAGCATTGCATTTAGTGTGATTTAGATTGAAGTGAAGAATTTTACCTGCTGTGGAAATTTGAGCCAGTTCTTTTGAAAAATTATAAAATAGGAAAGTTATGATATAATTGTATTTAGGCCTAGTGACGTTCAGGTACCCAAAAACCATTTCTAAACCGGTTCTATTTCGAACCGGTCCACATTTTGAAAACTGGTTCAATTTTTTTCTAAAGCGGCTTTATAATTGATTCTACGTCAACACTGTAGCCACGAGCCACCCCGTGCACCACGTTCTGCGCAGTGTTGTCTGCAAGCACGAGCAAGTCTGCCTGACAGTGCGGCCAGACCACCCTAGCCTGAGGCATTAGCTTTGTGCCCTTCACCTCGCGAAAAATGGTTTTTCCAAGAAATAATGGGTGCTGCTGCTAGTTTTACCCAATCATCCAAAAATCCTTGGAAAATGAGTCAGTGCCATATCCTGCAGTCAATAGTTACCTCCAGGCAGTAGAGCTTACGTGTTTTCAAACACGCATCGTCGGCATTGTTCAAACTTGAAAGAGAAGTTGATAGGCCTACGCTTCCATTTATTTTTGTATGGCAAATAATCGATTTTGTGATAAAAAAAACTTAAATAAAAACTGGTACCAAACCACCGAAGCCATTCCTACTTCAATAAGCTCAAATTATATTTAATTGATTTGCTCAAATTATATTTAATTGATTTTCTTAAACATTGTCAGATGGGGCACATTGGTACATAGTCACCACTCACCGGCTTTGTGTTACTTGTTTCAAGCCTAACATTTTATTTATATTTATTCAATAAATACTATAAATTATTTAAATTGATAATATAAATAATATAAATATTTGTATTTTTTTATTATATTTATTCTTCCAACATTACGTTAGAAGAAAACGTTGGAACCTTCAATCAACCTTCCATTGATCGGTGGGGAATCAATTATTTCAACAGTGAAATGTCTCTTTATGAGAACCTGAACTTCAAAAACTGTAGTATAGGCCTAAATGTTCATGTGGGCATAGCCCGTGGACAAATTAATAGAGGCTAATAAATGTGTGTACTAATGTGCCCCTCCTACGAGGCACAATGGTACATTTATTATTATTATTATGCCTTTATTTACACAGAATTAAAACAATTCCACAATGGTAAATATAATAAAGACAACAAAGGACAAAAACATACACAGTGAAACTTAACAAGAAAACAGGTTAGTCAATATGGTTATAACTAAAAGTAGAAATAACAATGACAGTCATGATAAACAAATCAAACATACATAGACACTCACAAAAAAAAAAAAAACAATATTATGTAGTTACACATGACATTTTAAAACATGTTTCACGCGTAAGACAGAGTCCTTACCTAAATCAATGTCAACAGTAGGCGGCAAGTTATTGTAGGAATTTTGTAATCTATTTAAAATGGAAAACTTTGAAACAACAATTTGTTTGTATTGACTTTCTTAATGTGCATTATTAATTTGTGGTTATCACACATGTTAAAGTTTAGATTCCATATCATTGAGAAAGGTCTGTATCTTACCCTCATAAAAGTTTCATACTCAAATTTGCAAATATATAGCTCAAAAATGACAGATTGTGTAAACTGTAGTCCCCCCCCCTCTCACTAGGCCTTAAGCTAAAAAACTGCAACCTTCAAATGTATTAGGGTAGGGTCTGCTTTAGACTTCAGAAAGATAGATTTATTTATTGGTGTACTGGTCTGGCCTAATGTAGTTAAAGCTATTTTAGACTAGCTAGGTATGGGGAAAAAAACTTTTTAAAGGAACTCGTTCACAGGAATGCGTTCCTTTTTTGGGGAACTTTTCAAGTAACACGATCCTTTTCTTGATACAGGAACTTTTATTTGGAAAGTTTATAGTTTCGGGAAACTTTTTAAAACGATCTTTGAAACATTCCTTGTACGAGTCGTTTATTGTTCCGTTCACCACCACTAATTAGTCTTCTCTTCTGGCTTCATTGAGAATAAACATATCTGCTTTGTCGGCATTAGGGCCTATGTTTCATATTGAATGTTTTGGTCTGGTATTTTTCGATTTTAACCAATAATAGTTATGCCGCCCACCGCCACGCTCTTAAGACTACGACCTGACTGCATGTACAGCATTTCCTCGTGTCGTAACTCGCTGACAACTAATAATTTAATATTAAATTATGCAATTTTATTCCTCTTTTAATATTGTAATTAATTAAGCATCATCATGTAAATACATCTTTGTAGATAGTCCCTCCTATAGGTCTACGGTTAATAATGCAACCTACAAAATCAATGATTGCATGTTTAGGCTAATTTAAAACAATAAAAATTAAAAGGAACTTTTTAAAGGAACGTTGTTACTTTTTTTTAGAAACTTATCTTTTACAGAATAAAGTTATAATAAAAAGGAACTAGCACAAATACAAGTCCAGATAATTGAGATATAGAAACAGGCACAGACAAAACAATGTCCGAGGGCTTTCTTATGACTGAGCTGAGCCCTGGGGACCTACAACTTTTTAAAAATGCCTTTTAAGATTGATGAACTAAGTATGAGGCCAACCAATACTTACTTACAATGTGCCACATATGGCAGATTCTTTCCTTTTTTCTTTCTTTCTTTCTTTAGGTTTACTTAAAAAAGTGTTGCACATTTTCTGAAACCAACCAACAATTGTGCAGCACAGCTCAACAACTTGATGAATTAAACTTGTTGATTGAAATCAACAAACATACAAATAATTGATTTTCTATTGTTTCAAAATTTAAAAAAATAATAATCTTAGGCCTACTATTTATCAGGTTAAAACTTCAAAGTGATGCAGACACTGTTTATAGCCGAACATACCTAGCATGTCCCATATGGGATGCATCATACACAGTTGGTCCACAGCTGTACCATACAACACGTCCTTCATTTTGAGGAATAAATTCTTCTTTCTGACGTGTGAGACTGTTGAAGAGTTTCAGCTTTGGCCCAATGGTGGATGCTGGAGGCTGCCATGGTGGTTGTGTACGCTTTGACATAATTCTAAACAGAAAATAATTGCATGTAATATGTAGCTAGGCCTAAACCCAGGCAAAACAATTTAATTGATGGGCCTATAGATGTCAATGGCATAGGCTATAGCAAATACCTTACTAACTAGCTGCGCTAGAATACTGGACACTGCCGTGAAATAGTGGCGAAAAGCCGACACTAGCGCCACTACCGGAGCGGTTCGATCGAAATTGATTGCTTAGATTCAAAGCAGTAGTAAATTAATTTGCTGGCCCCCCGCACGTGACTTTTTCGACAATGTGTCGCTACAGTTTTCGGCGCCAGGCCTTTGGCTACACATTGGTATATTTTTTGAGTTTATAAGTCCCACCCTTCCCCCCCTCCCGACGTGTTTTATGTTGAATTGCGTGCGACTTCGACGCTCCGGTTTTGCGGGAAAAATTGTAAAAAATTCAAATGTTTTTTTTGAATTTTTCGAATACTGGTGCTCGAAAGTCAATTGAATGGCGCATCTTTTGGTATATCTTTTTTGAATTTGTATGGTCCCGTTTAAAAGTTACGGGCACCCAAAGACGAAAGATTTTCGAAATTTGGATTTGACGATTTCGGTACGTTTTTAACGCGTCACATTAAACGGCCCTGCCTGTCGAACCAAACAAGATGTACCATTCGTTTTTGTATTGTTACCGTCGGTTACTATCTGGGTAACTAGGATTTGGAAATTTTTTGAATCGTCCCGGAACGTTTGGCACACGGATCGTGTACATTTGGTCGCGTGCGTTTTTTAAAAGGAGCGGGGACACTTTTCTCCCACATTTTTGATTTTCGAAATTTCTCAACTTTTTCATTTTTAAGGACAAAATTTAATCTGGATTATGGTTGGTCAATTTTTTGAATTTCGTCCCGGATGCTTAGTTATGGACACTTTTACATTTTCTCTACACGGTTTCAGTTTTGATTTTTTTGCGTCAAGTTGGTACTTTCGAAATCGGTTTTTTTTCCTTGTCCCGATACTGAACACTCTATCGTACAGGGCCATGAAAACACATTTTCAAAAAGTCACCTTTACACTGAATGACAGACGTTCGCGCAACTCATTTTTCACGGCTTTAAGACAACACGCATACAAAAGTTTTCTTTTTGTATATTAAAAGTGTTATAAATACGTCATATAACAAATAATTGTGTTTAGTATTAATAAATGGACATTTATCTATTTGAAAACGTTACTTTAAAAAATAAGACTTTACGGGTGTCCGAGTTATGGTGCTTTAACAGATTTCATCCGTCTCGTATTTTTGCCGGTATTTGTCTATGAGAATTTTTCAATGTCTTAAAAAAGCATGTTGCAGTTTTTTTAAATTTTTTTCGACTACTTTTATGAAATTATAAGGCTATTGACAGCATATTGAACGTACCCGGACGTACCCGGCACGTACCGTCTCTGACATGATTGATCGACTCTGGATATTTGTGTAATTTTGTTTATTGATTTTCAGTTTTGAACGTCCCCCAAATGTCCCGTTTTGAACTCGGACAACCCGTTTTGGTATCATATGAAAGTGCGTTCTAATACCTTTTAGAACATGTGCAATTTGTTGACGTCACACGTACCGGGACGTACCGGGAAGCTTTTGAACGTGCAAAATTCAACTTTTTTGTTTTTGACCGCCCAAAGTACGAATTTGTTATGAATTTTTTCGGAATTTTTCGTCGGAATTACTTTTCCCTATTCTTTATTAAATATGTTTAGTTTTTAATTTATCGAACAAAGCTCAAAACACGACGACGGGGGGGGGGGGGGGGGGGGGGTGCCGTGTACATCGATGTACCGGTAATATGAAGAAAATCAATTTCGACACTCACTTTTGTCATTGGTGGCTTATTGTGGGCGACAAGTTTGACTTACAGACTTTGTGTTAACTTTTTTAGAAAGCGTGATTCAATATTAAATATTCGAGCTCTTTAATTCACCGAAAAAGCTCAACCCGGACTTTTTATAGGCGCCCGTGTTACACGATGCTTAACGAATAAATTGCCCAATGTTGTAGCATAGTATATTGAGTTTAAGTGTCCAGTGCCATATGGGTCCGCGATTCGATTCCCACAATTTTCAAGTTTCTCTCTTTACTTAAGTATCCACGACAGTTTTACATGGTATATGTACTTTTTGTACTTAATTTTTTTTGTACTTTAATTTTTTATTTCATTTTTCAAAATCACACAATTTTCAAGTTTCTTTCTTTACCTAAGTATCTACGACAGTTTCACATGAAATGTACGCAGACATACTCGAAAATTTTTCATCCACTTTAACATTTTTCAACATGACAATTTTTTTTTTTCGTAATTAATTTTTTTTTCTCTTTTCCACAATTTTCAAGCTTTCCAGAAAGTGACTGATATAATAAGTTAATATGGCGGTAACCTATATTTGGCCCCGGGTAGATTAGGCCCAGAGTGACTCTGCTAGTCGTAAGAGCAGTCCCTGGGCAGGCACGCGGGTTGAGATTTTGTACAGAATATTAGAAAGGTGCAATTATAAGTGAAGCTGATGCTATTGAGAGGCATGTGGCCTTCATAATAATAAAGGGTTAATTCAAGTAGATACATTTTAAAGCCTGTATTGACAAATCATCACAACCTCCCCCCCACCCCCCTCCTTTCACCGATAGCTTGTCCACATACCAGCAATAAATAATGAGTCGATGATCATTCCGCCTGCAGAACGTATAAATTATGCTTTCATGCAATACACATAGTTTGTTGTGGTTTCTAGTTAACCTATATTTATCTCGGTCTTCTTAAGTAGTGGATCAATGAGAATGTTTGTTGTAATGTTCCAAATTAAAACGTAAATGCCGAGCTCGTGGACGCAAAGGTCAAACAGAATCAAACCACATGCTACTTCGCTGACTCTTATGGGAAGCGCCATAGTAAATTCATATTTGTCGCGCAGCCATCGAACCGCTCCGACAGAATGCGCTACTTTCGCCGTTCGCCGCCTTCTTACATGCTAAACACCGCGATTGTCCTGTATTCTAGCGCAGCTGGTTACTACGGTATTTGGCTATAGGGCCTACATTATTCTCCACTTCCCTTACATGTGCAAGGAGCACATGTAACAAACTTTCAACGTGTGACGTGTTAGTTAAGTTTAGTTTAGTTGATGTGTTAGTAGTGTTTAGTGTTTAGCAAGGCTCTTTACGGCACAACGATTCCAAAGATTTTAAGTGTTTTAGCAACATGTTTGCTAGCGTCAACGTCGGTTCAATTGTCAAGAGATTTTTAAATTTAAATTTAAGTTTATTTTACCTAGATGTGGTTTTAACTTTTAAGTACAGGTATTTCTGTTGTAATTTCATTTTATGGTGACAAGAGTAAACAATAGGGAACACGCGTAGGCCTATGAAAATTTTAATCGATTTTTAAATACCTTGTCTCTCATTTAATAATTTTGTGTCTTTGAATTTTGAAAAACGGATCAGTCTATGCCTCAAAATAATTGGTTTAGTCACGATAAATAAAAGGGCGCGAAAAACGAGCCGCCGCCATGTAGAGTGGATTTGACGTCATAGTTTTGTTCTGCGTACGCTCACCGCCTCAGCGATTGGTCTGTTCCACCACGTCTACACAATCATTGCGTCACAGCCACCTGTACGCGTTTCAGATCCCCGAGTTTAAACTTCAATAAATACGACCACATTAAACCTATTTAAAAATTTCTTTTTTACGTGCGACTTGCATTAATATACTTTTTGTATCTAATACTATTAAACTAAGTGTTTAGTTTAACAAAATAATCGTACGCGTGTTGCCTATTCAACATAATAATAATAAAAAGAGTACAAATCGGCCACAACCGTACATAGCATCCACAGTTTGGTTTGGAAAAATAATATGGACAATGATACATTTAATTAGTTCTAAGTAGATTTTAATAATGTAAACATATTACACACAACACAAACATATTTGACATTTATGTCCGTACAACATGTTTATGCCGGTTTTGACCGAGTTTGTATGTATTGCAACAATAAAATAATAATAATAATAATAATAATAATAATAATAATAATGATAATAATGATACTAATAATAATAATAATAATAACAATAAATGCTTTGTCTAACAGATTATCTTCATAGGCATAACCAAGCTGCAAACATGATTAACAAATTTGCCATAAATAGAGGTGTTTGTTTTTCGCGGACTGCAAAAAGTGTTAATAAAGAAGGGGGAGATAAACAAAGTGTATATCTGTTGATAGGCACCTTAAAAACATCAAAATTTCACCACGAAAATTCGCGAAATCCGTCCCTTTTCCAGTTATAGCATCGAAATTTGTATTAAAGAGCGAAATAACACGAAATCTCGATTGTTTTTAATTTATTATAAACATTTAAAACAAATTTAATTATAATGATGATTTCGTTAAGAAGATCAACGATTTATTTTTGCTGAAATTCGGCGTCAAGCAGAGCAAACGAGTACAATTCTGAAGGATTTTACGTGACGGACAAGGAGATTCTTATGTGTTGTGACTGCCGCCTTTAATTCGACCGTAAAGACACACTAGACAAACACAGGTAATGGTAATGTTAATACACTTCGTATTAACTAGTACTAGTTTGTACATACAATTCAAATAAATTAAATTACATTATGTTCCTTTTTAATTTAAACATGTTTCTGGTGAAATTTACAGTAGAAAATCTCCAAAAAGCATAACACCGCCATAACATCGAAATTATTAAATCTGTAAACGAAATTTAAGAAAACATAACACCATTTACAAACACCTCTAGCCATAAAGTAGCCTAGGCCTATGTATAAACTTAGGCTTATAAACACAACCAACTGCATATTACAAATATAAGCCTGAAAAGGTATTAGATAGTACAGACTACAAATTGTACTACGGCCGGGCAGTTATAACAGACCAAACCATACATCACAATAGACCTGATATCATATTTATTGACAAGAAGATGTTGCTGTTCCTTTATGCCACAATGTAGAGACAACTTGTCGAGAAAAGATAAACAGATAAGGAGTGATCTATTGAAACAAAAAGGCTGTGGAAGCAGAATAATGTCACTGTTGTACCGTTAATTTTATCAGCAAACGGTATCGTTCCCCGAAAACTCCATGACAGTATTAAACTAATTGGTCTCCAACCGAACATATTTACATCGAGATGCAAAAAGCAATAATTTTGAACTCATGTAGGATAGTACGAAAATTTTTGAACTGAGAAGAATGAAGGCTTCAAGAAGTTCTCCATCCTGATGGTGGTTTTCGTGGTTTACACCATACGAAGAGCGAATGCTGGGATGAGTACGCCAAAAAATCGGCCACGACCGTACATAGCATTCACAGTTTGTTTTGAAAAATAATATGGACAATGATATACCCTATTTAATTAGTTATAAGTAGACTCAATGAGCAAGACAGAGAAGGAGGCAGCCTTGTATTGGATAGCAAGAAAGAAGAATGGTTGAAGAGGCCAACTCTGCACAGAAAAAAAAAAAAAAAAAAGTAGAGTTTAATAAGGTTACAAGCACATGGAAATACTACACATATGTCCGGGTTATCAGGTTTTGACCGAGTTTGTATGTATTTCAACAATACAATAATAATAATGATAATAATAATAAAATTATTATTATTATTAATTATAGTAGGCCTATTTCTTAAGATTACCAATTATATGGTTAGGCCTATTTGTTATGCTGGTATGATTGAGTGAGGGTTAACTGTTATTTTATAGTCCCCGCAAATTCTCACTTTCACTTTCGTATCGTCGCTTCCGTTCAACCCATCTATCCTAGCAACTACAGGGGTAGCCCATTCAACAAATGGTAGTTCTTTATCATCGATTTTCTCGATTAGACCTTGATCTTCCATCTCTTTGTATTTTTGTTCGAGAATCGGTTTGTAAGCGTGAGGTACAGGTCTAGCTTGCATTGCCACTGGTTTGGCATCGGGTTTTAATACCAAAGTACCAGTGAACCCTTTTAAACAGCCAGGTTGGTCAGTGAACACCTCAGGATATTTTCCCTTTAGTTTCCCGATATCTCCTACAGGGACAGAATTAGGTCTAACACTGTGAATAGCACTACTCTCAGCCTTGGATGGTTGATTGGATACTGCGGACCAATCCAAAGATAGTGATTTTAGCCAGTCACGACCCATAATTGGTGTAACTTTAGAATCAACTACATATAAAAGCAAAGTGCTGGTTTTCCCCTTCAGGAGAACACTAACCCTAGCTACCTGAACATTTTGGATTTGTTCCCCAGTGTACGTACGAAGAATTTTCTTAGCATGCGTTAATTTAACGTCTGGGAATTTGTCTTTAAAGTATGCCCTTGAAATTATTGTTACTGCAGAGCCGGTATCTATTTCAAAGTTTATGGTTTTGTTATTTACCTTAACTTTGGTTGCCCATGCATCCGTTTCAAATTCGTTATCAGACACATTGAAAACGCTTGCCTCACTTACGTACAGTTTTTGTATTTTAATTACATTAACGATTCCCTCGCTGTCCGTATCTTCTGCGAGGTCTTCTTCTTCGGAATCATCCGTCTCGTACACGTATTTGACGCGGTATTTCTTTCGTTTGTTCTGGTCTTGACTTGAACTCATCTTCTGCATGCCTGCGCCGTGGCTCGAAGTCGACTTCCTTGCCCCGTCGCCTCGGTGATTAGGAGCATCACGTTGGTTGCAGAGTTTAGCTAAATGACCTTGACGGCCACAGCGATCGCATGTAGATTTTAAGTGCGGGCACTCGGGTTTAATGTGTCCATATTTCCCGCAACAATAGCAGCGAATCTCAGGCCTCTTCTTATTTGTATATCTACTCTCCATCTTGTGGACTGTAGCAGTCGTCCCTCCGCCCCTCACTTGTGCGGCATCCCGGGAAGCACTCTCCATAGCTACAGCGAGGTCCAAGCAACGCGAATATGATGGATTGCCATTCTTTTCACCAAACAGCCTCTTTCGAATGCTCTCATCGGCAATGCCACATACGAGCCGATCTCTTAAAGCAGTCTCTAAATACTCTCCAAACTTGCAGGTTACAGCTAAATGCTTTAGCTCAGCGACGAACTGAGACACCGTTTCCCCCTCCTGCTGCTCCTTCTTGACTGCTGCTCCTTCTCTCCCAATCAATGTTCAAGAAGATGACTATGTAGATGGGGACCGACAATTGCATGTTAATTTTACAATGGTCGAATCAGCCCCTGTGACAAGTGTATCAGTGGCAACTGAAACCACAAGAGATTCGGAACTTGTTCAAATCTATGAGTATGTTCAATCCTCATGGCCATCAAAGATTCCTGATAATTTGAAACCATATGTTTGCCATAAGGATGATTTTTACATTGTGTAGGTATAATTGTATTTTACTTAGGGGAAGGGTGGTTATCCCAAAGGTACTTCGACCTCTTATCATGAAAGAATTGCACTCCGGTCACCTAGGTATAGAAAAGATGAAATCTGTTGCAAGAAGTTTTGTGTGGTGGCCAGGCATTGACTCCCAATTGGAGCAAATAACCAAGGAATGTCCAGGGTGTGTGCTAATTCAGAATAACCCCACTAAAGCAGCTTTTCATTCATGGGAATATCCCACTGCTCCCTGGGATAGACTGCACCTTGATTTTGCAGGACCCTTTCTGGGATCGATGTATTTAATTCTGGTAGATTCTTACACCAAGTGGCCTGAGGTGGTACCCATGACTTCTACAACTACCACTGCTCTGATTAATGCTCTACTTCCTATATTTGCTCAGTTTGGCCTGCCTAATGTCATTGTATCGGACAATGGACCTCAATTCATATCTTCAGAATTCAAGTCTTTCTGTAAAAATAATGGTATATCCAATATCACTAGTGCGCCATACCACCCCAATTCAAATGGGCTAGCGGAAAGGGATGTACAATCTTTCAAGAGAGCTATGAAAGCTAGTAAGTTTGATGAAGGTAATAATGTTACTAAACTGTATACATGGCTATTGGCATATCGTTCCGCTGTTCATTCCACGACAGGCCAAAGTCCGGCACAACTATTATTTGGCCGTCCAATCAAAACTAGACTCAGCCTAGTCAAATCATTCCAATTAAAACATAAGAGCACTGGCAAGGAAATATCTAAAACCAAGCCAAGGTATTTTGAACCAGGAGACAAGGTCTTAATGTCAGACAATCGAGGGAAAGATAAATGGAAACCTGGTACCATTGTAAAACCCCAAGGGTCTGTTATGTATGAGGTTGTAGACAATGATAGCAACATTACCAGGAAACATGTAGACCAATTAGTAAAGAACAAAGCTGTAATCCCTAATTGTAATCCAGTAACTAATCCAACTATTTTGGAAGATGATTCTGTATTGGATGATCCTCTTGTAATGACTCAAGGTAATGATATGGATTCTTCTCATTCTCAAGAGCATAAAAAGAAAACTATCATACCCATACCTAATGAGCCAGATGTCGTGCTCAGACGAAGTGAGCGTCAGAGAAAACCGAGACAAGTGTTGGATTTATAATCTTAAGGGAGAAGGTGTTATGCTGGTATGATTGTATGTTGTCCAACTATTGGAGCGCTCTATTGTGAGCGCGTAACAACTGCCGGCATTGCGTCACTTGTGAACTTCCGGTGACTTTGCTCTTGGATCTTGTGCCTATCGAATGTGCTTCGTCTTATCAATAAATGTGTGAACTGAATAATGTGTTTTATTTAACAACCACGCTAACACTATTGATGTTTATATGGTTAGGCCTATTGATGTTTTTTTATTTATGCATTTTGAAGAAGGGGTTATTAATTTTTAGAGTGTACTTGCAAGTTGACCAGCCCCAGTCACATCTGGTTAAGACCGCATGCAATGCAGTTGTCCAAACGATGTCGATTGTTCCTGTTCTAGTAAAGGCGGTTTCACACAAAAACATAAGACATAAGATTTAAGGTTTAACGCATAGTACTTAAGGGGCGCTGGTACATATAGAAACGTAAGCACAAAGAGTTTATGAGAAGGCATGGCACTCGTTGAAGTTCTTTGGAGGTTGCGGCCGAATACTGTACTACATAATTATTCTATATATTATTATTATATATTATTATACGTACATATTATTATTATTATTTGGTGACGTAGGCCCCTACATGACTGTGGTAGTCATAACATTTTAAAGTAGATGCTTCTTTGACTCAAGTTTTTCGTGCGTTGTTTTAAGGTTTAAGCATAAAGTTGAACATTGGTCAACTTTCTTATGCGTTAAAACTATGTCTTAAAACTAGTGCATTTGTGTGAATGCCAGTACGTGTTTCCTATGATCCAACATTACGACTATGCGTTAAACCTTAAATCTTATGTCTTACCGTATGTTTTTGTGTGAAACCGCCTTAACAATCGACATCGTTTGACACCGTAGACTTGTAGAATGTCCCATAGTGGACATAATCAGTTATGTTTCAGGTATAGGTAGGGATGCAAGTTTTTCGCAATGCGCGATAAAACGAAAAGTGTAACAAAACACTCTAAGAGTGCTGGTTTCAACATTTCTTTACGTTATGCGTCACTGGGATTCAGATTCAAATCGCGAAATAACACCATAAAATGCTTATAAAACGAATTATGTGTTTATTCGCGATATAACACCATAATTGCAACTTTCTAGCAAAATAACACCATTATTAACCGTAAATCATAATTTTGTATTCCCTTCCGTTCAAATCTTCACAAGAATTACGAGATAAAAAGCGAAAGTAAGCAGTCAGCATCATCACCACTTACTTCTCTGCAGTCTAATCTAATCTTTGACGCCCATCACTATGTATATACATTTAGGGCCATACACATATAATAGTTTAAAAAATGTAACCTTTTTTAGTTTCATCAATGATTTTATGTAAAAACATGGTTTTCGATTAAAAAAACAAAAACACCACAAAACACCATAATTCTCAATTTCTCAAACAAAAAGTGAAGAAAAATAAAACCATTTTCTTGCATCTCCAGGTATAGGGTATGAAATATGAACAACACCAAAACAAAACAATAAAACAAATTAATTGAACCGATGGACAAACAACAAGCTGTCAAAAAATAAAATGTTCTGAAGTTAGAAAATTCAAATGTTCAAAATGTTTACAAACATTTAGATCGTTGTTATCCATCATTAAAAGTAAATTTTAACTGGCGAGCAGTTATTCGCAAAGCTATTACTTTGACAGCTTGTTGTTTGTCCATCGGTTCAATTAATTTGTTTCATTGTTGTGTTAAAGTGTGTTGTTCGTACCCTATAGCTAGATCTAGGCCTAGGCGTTGCGAACAACGCGAAGACATGTTCTCTAATCAACGGCACGTTTCAGCTTGCCCCGGCCGCTGACTGTAGGGGCACAGACCTCAAAGAACCTCGCTTGCAGTGCCTTGCAATGCCACATATGCCCAGGCCTAGGACTAGGCTAGATTAGCAGGTATATGAATGTACACAGTTCTTTATCAAGCAGGCCTAGCCCTAGGCCTATGCTTACCTAGCCCTAGGCCTAGGCTATATTGAATTGCTTACAGGCTAGAGGACGGCTAAACCTAGGCCTCTGGACTTTATTTTGTTTCAGAGAATAGAAATTTAGCAGCTTGAACATTGATGTGGCCTAGGCTAGGGTAGATTATGGATTTAGGAGGCTATAACAGCAATGCTTTTCGCGCTAGACCTATGCCTACGCCTAGGCTAACGCTTGGGCCTAGGCCTAGTCCTAGTTAGACAAACATCGCCTGCATAATTTATTAATCTAGTTGGTAAAACTATTGTATCCCTTACCAGTCAATACTTGGGTGCCTAGCCGACACGGATATTATATTTGAATGCAATTTTAAATACGTTTACAACACGTGGCTATTGGAAACTAAAAACAGCAGGTTGATGCAACTGTCACCGAAAGCAGTCACTGGTTACGCCCACGTGTACTGTTTACCTGCATCCAACCCCCACAAGATTAAACCCTGATGATGATGATAGTAGTAGCTCTCTGATAATTATGATGATGGCGATGCTGATGATGATGCATATTATTTTATTATCATTATTATTATTATTATTTTTATTATTATTATTATTTATATTATTATTGTTATTATTATTATTATTATTATTATTATTATTATTATTATTATTCCCTTTTGATAAAGATGTTTTTAAAGTTACTGAAAGTTACCACTGGTACTCCTGTATGTTACACCGCCATGTAAAACGAAATTCCACAGAAAAGAGACTTGTAATTTAATTGTGAAGGCCGTGCCTGTACATAAACATGGCGACGTTTAAAAAGACGAATGTTAAAATATTTACAAAATCTGGTCCTAAATCGACACCAGATACGGTGTATTGGTCGAAGATAGGTGTGAGTACCTTCTGTATTAATACTGAACATAATGTATTACTATCTAGCCCTGTGTTTGCAAATAGTATGTAGTTGGATGACACCAAAAGCGCCTACAGTTTGCACCATGCGTGCATGCCGATCTTAACCTCACTTTATGCTGTCGACCATTTGATCATGGAGTTGTATCTTCAGGAGGTCTAGCTTCAATGGAACTTCCTGTTTCATTGAGGTACATCCGGCCGACGAGCAGCTGACGCCATTTTGTTCCTTAAATTACAGCCTTCTGGATGAGTTTGAGGTTGACTCTGATTGATCATCTATTATTGACTCATCCAAGGCTGTGATCTGTCAAAACTGGTGACGAAATTAGCATCGTAGTCGCTAGCCTGGTTATTTCTCGTGGTGGTTTTTCACGCGACCGTCAAGCAATTATTATTCTACGGGTAGTCTAATGCGTATTTAACGTTAAGATTTTTGCACTCGAATTTTGAAAAATACAAAATTAATGTAGGCTCATAGACTTCAACTGAAGTGCTAGGCCCTAGGCCTCCTAGGCTTAGACCTATAGGGCCTCCTAGGCCTAGGGCCTAGGCCTATGGGGCCTCCTAAGCCTAGGCCCTAGGTCTATAGGGCCTCCTAGGCCTAGGCCTATAGTTTAACTTAATTTTAATATCGTATTTCTTTAATCAAACACCAAAGAAAACAAAGAAAACAAAAACACGACGATTTGATATTTGTAAACATGTTACTAGGCGTAACAATTAACTCAAACAATAACGAAACAACAATTAACAGCTGTCCTTGACATTGACAACCAGGAACAAAATGCCTGCCACCCATAATGCATTGCAAATCTCACTGCACTTTATACGATCACCGCTTACTACAGAGCTAGACATCCAGTACCGTAGGTACTATTATAAATCCATGATTTGATCATGGTTTGATAAACATTTTAAAATGTTTAGGCGTACTATCGTCATTTAAAAGAACAACTCGAAGCTTATTTTCTAGTTTGCTTACTTTGAGTGTGCTCAAAAGAGAATAAAATAGAAAAGAATAGAGAAGAGAATAGAGACTTCATTGAACATAAATAATATTGTACTTAGCCTAGGCCTAGGGCCTAGCCTACTATACAATCCTACGGTAGGCCTAGGCCTACATGTAAATAAAATATACTCGAATAATTATAAACATAGCGCTCCCTTCACCTGTGTTGAAATTTAAATGTTTTGTAAAGCTTTTCCTATTATTTTATTATTTTCTATTGTTCTTATATGAAGTGTAGCCTACTCTATGTTGATTTTTTTATTTGAAATTTTATGAATAGTGTTCTATGAAATGAATTAAACAATCGCCATGCATTAAACAAATGCATCCAAATGACGAATCGGACGTCCGCTGTAGACCTACTCACTGTGAATCACCATTTTCCATTATGCACGCTGAAACACAAATCATCTAAATTTACTTAAAAACTAATTAATTTCTCAAATTGCTGGATGCTGAGCCAGGAAATACTCCCGTAACATATTCTAAAACACTTCAAACCTAGTAAAAAACAAGTGTTTTTTACAAATCACCTGCTGCGCTGTTGGTGGGGGCATTCCCCCCACTGTTTTGTTTATCCGGTCCCATTGATTGCTTCCCCAACTCTTGACACCACCGTACGCCACTGGTAATAGGTAGAGATCCTTGTATTTTGCAATGCGCGATAGCGCGAAATCACTTGAAACGTGCAGCAATTGAAATATGTTGGCATGACAGTCTGTTGTGAGTCCAAAAATAGTCTTTTTGAATCGCGAAATAAAACGAAATCCCATGTGTACGCGAAATAGCATAAGTTTACTGTTATAGAGACGAAAAAGACTGAAGCTGTTGAATTGACGCGAAATCACCGAATTTCTGTCAAAAACGTAATTTTCAACATTTTCTGCAGTGACTGCAGTGACCCTTCCACCCTGCCAAACCGGCCCGCAAAAGATTTTTCTCGTAGCTTGTGCGTCGACTGCATTCCGCATTCCTAGCGACAGCTTCCTTTTTTTTCTTCTTTTCTTTCGCGACAATGTAGGCATACGTTAGATTAGAATACTAGATACAAATTAGATTTGGTAAATTAAAATTGAAACACCGCCAAAAAGCTGAAATTACTGCTCAACAGCGAAATTTGGATTTATTAAAACGAAATATGCTAAAAAATAAAACCATTTACAAGGATCTCTAGTACGTAATAGGTCTTATGATAGGTGCTAGGGGCCTACAATCCCCGGGTTTTTCGAGACATTTCGGAAATCATTCCAGTTGCCATCAAGCCTCACTGAAAAAATAGTTCTAGGGTAGGCATGTTACGCTGGTCTATTTTTATTTTTAGGAACCATTTGTAGGCATATTCATAACTTTGTTTTGTTTAAAACTATGTGTTATTAAGTGTAATTTGTTTCGATTTTAGTTTTTATTTATTGTGGTTATTCTGTGTCATGTGGCGACAGCTTTGGCTGCAGATACTAGGGATAGGAAAAACCAGCTATTTCCCTAAACATTTAAACCCATAAATTAATAGCCAGTAAACGGTTAACTGCTCCCCCCCCGGACCCCCCCCCCCCTCGAAAACCTCTGTTTTATATTCTGATTTAGTAGTCCCAATGCCCCCCCCCCCTTGGTTCCCCCTGTAACCCCTCACAGCTACAAAGAAGACACTTGAAACACTTGAAGTCTTGTTGATACTTCAGAGATATGAATGAGAGTCATTTACACCCCCCCCCCCCCCCCCCCAACCAAAACATTTTGAATATAAACAGTAGGGCTGCCCAACGATAAAAAAATTCATATCGATATTGCGGATGTAATTATCGATAACGTATCGCGATATCGAATTTTTTAAACTCGGTATCAACATCGCCGATATCGTAATTTTTTTTTCAAACCAGCCAGAGACCATTTGTTATAAACAATTTAATATGAATAATTTAACGTCGAAATGTTTTACTATGTGCATCAATTTGTGTGTTGTATTATTTAAAATGTATCCGCAAAACAGCGACGTTGTGATTGGCGTGACGTGACGTCAGTGTGACAGACTGGCAGAACGAGCGCGGGCGCAACAGACTCCCGGCCGGCGATGAGGGCGAGTAGGTACCAACGCGAATGTTGCAGTGTATGTATCACAAAGATGCAGAAGCACAACACCGCCAAACTTTTTTTTTTTTTTTTACGATAGTTGACACTTGATCGATATCGCGAAACGCACGATATATTAATTCTATATCAATATCGAATTATTTTTCTATTATCGATATCGTTGGGCAGCCCTAATAAACAGTACTAGTTTGTGGATCAAGCAGATGTAAAAATCCCAATTTTTATTATAGGCCTATTCCTCTTCATTTATTTAAACTTGATTAACAGATGCTTACCCTGTCCCTGTGATAAATTTAATAACCCCCAAGTCCAACCCACCACTACTGGTACACGTTTAAACGGTTCAACGTTTAAAACCTTCCCATCCCTGGCAGTTACCAAATAAAGGTTATTATTATTAAGAAAATTTCAAAAGATTTTTTTAACAACAGACCCATAATATTTTGAAATGTTTATTTTGCAGGTACCTGTTCTTCTAAAAGAGTTTGGACCAATAGACTACATCGATTTCTCCCCTGTGGAACCACATTATTTTGCTGTCACGTGCTCAGTGCGAATTCAACTTTATAACCCAATAACTAAAAATGTGGCTAAAAATCTGAGCAGGTTTAGAGAAACAGCTTATGGGGGATCATTCCGGTCTGATGGACGATTACTGTGTGCTGGTGGTGAAGAATCTGTTGTTAAGCTATTTGATACTAGTACAAAAGCACTACTCAGAGTCTTCAAAGGACACACAAGTGCAATCCATAGATGCTTTTTCACATTGGACACAACCCACATTGCCAGTTTTTCAGATGATAAAACAGTTGCTTTGTGGGACATTCCTAGCGAGAAGCAAGTGACAACATTTGAAGAACATGCAGACTATGTTCGGGCAGGTTCAGTGTCTCCAGTATCGCCGGACATTATTTTGTCTGGAGGATATGACAACTCGGTTCAAATGTACGACACTAGAACCAATCAAACGGTATTCAAAGTGGACCATGGTGCACCCGTGGAAAGCGTTCTATTTCTTCCGTCAGGTGGTGTGTTCATCTCGGCGGGAGGAACAGAAGTTCGTGTTTGGGATGCGTTTTCCGGAGGCCGACTTTTGGCAAAGCTGTCTCAACACCACAAAACTATCACCTGTTTGCGCCTGGGCTCCGGATCTAAACGATTGTTATCCGGTTCACTTGACAGACATGTAAAAATCTACGACACCTCGACATATCAAGTTGTCCACACTCTCGACTATCCTAATGCAATCCTTTGCCTTGGAATAAGTGTAAGTATGTCAATGACTGTCATTGTCCAACAGGTAGCCAATGATTAAATATTTTCAAAAATTTGCTTCAAGTGCATTCTTAATTTTAAGTACACAAAACAGATTTAGGCCTATTTCTCACTAGCAATTTAAAGTAGCCTACATAAATGAAATAAGACATGGAATTACAATTTAAAAATAATATTTTTGAAGAGGAACATCTTCAGAGTTTCCCATCTTAATATGCCCTGGACCCCTATTCGTTAACTTTCCCTGTTCTGCCTGAAAAAAATAGCAATTCTAAAAATGGGTGTGTACGCTTTGGGAGGACATCACAAAGTGATCTAGCCGTCGCAGCTTTAAGCTAATCAGAAACAAACAGTACCATGATTTAGAGCAGTGATTCCCAACCAGGGTGCCGCGAACCTCTGCTAGGGGTGCCGCGAAAATTTCGTTGAGATTGAAATAATCTTCATTTTAAATATTTTGAAAATATAAAAGAAAAATCATCAACATTTTAATAGAGCACTCAAAATAGACTAGATGCATTCTGGTGGCGAGAAAATAAACTTCTTTTAGGAGTGGTTTAGCTGTCAATTTTCATTGTTGTTTTATTGTTATAGAGCTATCAAAATAGACTAGATGCATTCTGGTGGCAAGAAAATAAACTTCTATTAGGAGTGGTTTAAGCCGCGTTCACATAAATGACTAGTGACTATTGACTATTGACTATTGACTATTGATTAGTGACTAAGCGAATTGAACCATAGGCGATACGTGCTGACGTTCACACAACTTTACTTTTGACTAATGACTATTGACTATTGACTAACGAATTGAAGATATCTGGAAGTCATAGTTACAACCAATCACAACGTTCGCGTTCAGCCAATGAATGTGGAGCAACGGAAGTCAATACCACTATTCAATTACTGTCAAGTGTATATTTGTTTTTGACTATTTCCGGCGAATATTATTTATTTATTATTTTTATGAAGCTGTCATACAATAAAATATTCTTATTTTGAAAACAAATCTTCAAACCAAACAAAAAACATACAAAACCTTCACAACTTGGTTAAGCCCATCATTAAACGTTTTAACTGGTGAACAGTTACTATCGCCATACCTCGTTTTCTTCATAATGTTGCAATTGTATTATTTTGACAGCTCGTTGTTTGTCAATCAGTTTGATTCATTTGTTCTAGGTGGCAGATCATACGTGTCAAAGAACTTAGTTGTGTAGTGTTCATATCTTTCTTTGGGTAGTCAATAATCACTAGTCAATAGTCAATAGTCAGTAATCAATAGTCATTTATGTGAATGCGGCTTTAGCTGTCAATTTTCATTGTTGTTTTATTGTTATTATTCATCAATGGCGCTGAAAGGAGGTTGCTTAGCAGCGCTATCTATGTTAGTTTTGAATCCTCTATTATTCATCAATGGCACTGAAAGGAGGTTGCTTAGCAGCGCTATCTATGTTAGTTTTGAGTCCTACATATTTTTTTAATAATTATCTGACCACGATTGAATTTTCACAAAAACATGATTACCTCAAGGATGCAACGTTTTGTATTGCACAGATTAACACAGTCACCTTCCAGCCCCCTTAACCCCGAATAACAGTTCAGAAACAATTCAGAAAAAAGGATCAATTTTTAAAGGCAGTTTTCAACGTAGGCCTATTATCTGTGTGAGCTAGAGGTTTCAGCATTGACAAACACTAATTAAAGAAAAGAGAGAGACTTTTATCAGAGTAAGAGGAAATGAGAGTATGTTTGTCCACTATCCGACCACAAATACATATACAAAAACCGTCAAAGCTATATTTCCCATGTTACTGTATTCATCGTATGTATATCCAACTATAAGTAAGTGGCTTTACAGTACATTAAATCATTTAATTAAATTCACAAAATGTTGATTTATTACAATATTTTTATATATTTTCAAAAATTAGTGAGCGTTAGTGATAAGGGGGAGGATGGGGGGGGGGGGGGGGTGCCGGGTGTCTTTTGAATGTAGCTTGGGGTGCCTTGAGTCAAAAAAAGCTTGTGAACCACTGATTTAGAGGATTGTGATCACTGCAACACGGCTCAAATCAAAATAAACATAAACCTACACAGTTGCATAAATGCGTTTTTCACAACATAAGAAACAACCTAGAATGCCATATTTCTCTATTCTAGGAATATCTATCTATACCCTAGGATCCCTACAAGGTAATGCCTAGGCTTATGCCAAATAATTCTGTCTTTACAGTGAATTTAAATGTATCGGCCTAGTAATACGGGACAGCAGTCCATATGATACAATTGGCCTAGGCTATAGTTGTGGACGTAATATTTGTCTAATGGCGGGCGTCACTACATCGCGACAACAGCTGCGATTTTCAAATAATAAAGACCGTCTCAAATGAGAAGTGAATACCTTGTTTATTGGTTCTCATTTTGAATATAATTGTTAAATGTAGTTTGGAACACAATATTATGCATTAACTGTTATTATCCATGCTTATTGCTTAATATTACGGCTGATTTCATTTTACCAGTAAAAAGGTTACTGAAACCATATCAGGACCACGGAAATGGGCATGAAAACGGTTATAAAATCGCAATTGAACGAACAAGTTCTAAATCAAGCAGAAACCATATTAGGACCTACAAAAAAAAGTAACAGAATAGGGGTTGGTCCATTCAAAGGAAATACTAACAGCTGACAGCTAATCCAATATTGGTTCTTTTTTATATTTTCTGCCCAATTACAATTATGTACAATTTGTTCATTGTTGTATTTGTGGCTTTCCTTATAGGCCTACAATTAGTGGTATTTTTCTAGGCAAATGATGATACCATTGTTGCGGGAATGGTGGATGGCCTAGTGTCCGTAGCAAGGCGTGAAGAAGAAGTAACTCCCACTAAACAGGAAAGAAAAAAAGTGTCTTACCGCTTTGCAGCCGATAATGTTCAACCACAAATCGCTGACGTTTTCGTACCAGAGCAAACCAGGGACCTGAACTCAAAACACGATGTTTGTTTAAGGAAGTTTCAATACAGCAAAGCACTAGACTGCGTCTTGAGACCATACATTAGCCAAAAGAGGCCCGAGGTTACTGTTGGAGTATGTCAGGAGTTAATTCGGTAAGACAAATTTCACTACCTTGTAAGCTAAGCAGTAGCCTACGCTGCCTCTTTTATGTGTAAAATGTTTCATTTGACCTGCCTCGTAAGTCGTAAGTGTTTCTAACTGAAGCTAACTATAAAGAATTGGAAATAGAATTTTATCAACAATTTTCATTTAAAAACAGAATTTAGCTCATTGTAGTGTTATGAAGTACAAGCTAGGAAGGTACTTTTGTAGACCTATTTGTAAAAAAAGTTTTCAATCCAAATAGGCTATGTGCAAGTTTTTTAAATTATTTTACTAGATTGCAATTAACTTCCTAAACACAATATTTCATTTCAATGACTTATATTGAATTCCCATTTACTCTAGGCCTAGCCGATTATCAGGTATTACCTGCTAGTCTGCCCGAACCTAGAAGAGGCCTGTATGATAGAGGATTTAGTTTTATCAAATAACAAAGCCACAAAAGTGGTGGAGTTTTAGAAACTAGTTGTCTAGAATGGTTTTCAGACACGGAAACGAACTAACTAGCGTACCCTTGTGTTTACCAACACATGAAACTGGTTTGAAGAGTGATGGTTTTCCTTGGCTCATCTTTTGCAATTGATCCGAAAAACTCGTTGGAAAGTTTTTGTGCAAGTCTAGATAGGCAGATCTACTAAATCATTCAAAGGTCTTTCTTCTTTATAGGCGGAAAGGTCTTAGCTTGGCTTTGGCAGCAAGGGACGACAAGTCTCTCTTATCAATCCTGAGATTCCTCATCAGATACTTGGGGGATTATCGTTTCACACACATACTTGTTGACGTTGCCAACAAGTTACTAGATGTTTATGAAGATTCCATTGATCAAAGCCCAGAAGTGATCAAAATGTTTAAAGTATTGGCACTTCGTGTTAAACAAGATGAGCAGTTGACAGAAGAATTGTTAAGTCTGCAAGGAGCAATACAGTTACTCCTGTCAGGCGCAAGCTATGCAGCGTCCAACACGCAACTATCAAGTGCTAACTTAGAGCCATCCATCAGTGCTCAGGCCAAATTTATTGTCAACTTGACATAACTTGTAGAAAAAAGGTACTGTACTGGTACATATAAAATACAAAAACAAAATTTGTTTTGGTTTAACAATTTTATTTTTTTATCGTAAAGAATCCAACTGACCCTGAATTGTTTCGAGTTGTTTGTAAAATTCAAACAGTTCTGAATGGTTGAATTCCATTAAGATGTTTTCATGTTTCCTTTCTCCACTTTCATCAAGTTTCATTCCAAACTGGAAAACAGCTTTGGGAATTGTCTGCTTTGTTTGGGATTCTGTAGCAGTCTGAACATTCAGCGACCAGCTCACATCTTCCAACTGCAAAGATATAATGCAATTAATTTATGAATGGCTATATTTAGTTCAGCACTCAAATATTACAATAAATATTTGATAACAATATTGGAACTTTTTGAGTGCACTTAAGTTCTAACAAAACTATTTCGTGCTGAGGCTACAATGTATTACAAATAGGGATGCACATCGATAAAATAAAAATTATCGATAATCACAAGGCATTATTGATCGATAATATCGAGCGATAATTAATCTAAAAACATGAAGCGATCTTTTACAGTTTCAGTGATATATAACGTCACCTAATCAAACACATAACGATATGGCAACATTCCTTGGACACATCTGACTTGACACTGTTGAGAGTATGATCACATATGAGGCACGAGGCCCAGTACTATGGCGGTATCTTTGAGTATTTCAGCACTACAAAGGTCCGAGAACAACGAAATAATGGATTACGAACGAGAAGAGAAGAAATTAAACCATTCGATAGTATTTTTATTATCGATTATCGAATGATAATATCGATTATCGTGTGCATCCCTAATTACAAATGCTTAATGTACATATTTACATGCAATTTTTATAGGTAGGTACTGGAAATACCCTGACCTGTTCACGATGTATACTCATCATGTATACCACTGAATTTTAAAAAGGCTAATAAAATCTACTTCTACAGACTTACTAGAGTTTAGCAAGGAAATTATGCACCACGATGACGCTTATAATAAGTACTTGTAAATTACCTGTGCAGGAAAGACCGAACGCTGTCGTAATTGATCTACAATCCCTTTAGCAGAAGTAGCCCATGCCTTGGAAAATGTTTCTGCTTTTTCATCCGTTAATTTGAGCAAGTCTATTAATTGCCTCTGTAGAATGGCTGGTTTCGTCATGTGATATGCAGCTTGCTCGATGACAGAAGTAATGGAGTCCAATAGTAATGTTAAGTCTGATTCATCAAGATTCAATGCTGACTGTAGTTTTTGTAGTTCTTCACTACTGAAAGCTTTCTCATTGCGATGTTTCAATTGCATCCACTGAGTGATGCGGTTAAGCAGCAGTGGAAATTTCGATGGATCGAGCTTGTTTATAATATCTGCTGCCTTCTGTAAACTATAAATGTACCAATCTTAATTACATAGACACTATTGTGTTTTGTTTTTTTAATATATAATATAGCCTATAGGCAGTGTGCATTGTAGCAATTTTGGTGGTGATTGTGCACTGTCAGCATAGCCGATGCGATTAAAAACAGTACTCATTATTGCAGTGGTTTCCAAGCAAAGTGCCGCGAACCTTTGCTAAAGGTGCCGCAAAATTTCCGTTTAAATTTAAAAAATCTTGATTCTCAACATTTTGAAAATAAAACAAATTAACATTTTAATTTTTAACAGTACAAACGAATACATATTTCAATAATAGTCTGACCATGAGTTAACCCCGAATAACAGTTCATACTTCCCGGGAAGTTCCTTTCTAAACGGAACTTTTAAAAGATTCAGTTCACAAACATTAACAGGAACTTTAAAAAGTGCAAGTTCCTTTTTATAAGTGTACCCTTTAAAAGATTAAGTTCCTCAAAAAAAAAAGGAACAAAGTTCTTTTAAAAAGATTCTTTTAATTTGTACTCGCACTTCACGTACTTGCATCATCACAGTCGTGTCGTATGCTGGTCAGCTTGTGAGTTACAACACGATATAGGGTCGTTGGGGAAAGAACCAAGGTGTTGTCACGGATTATGTAATAAACGATGCCAGGTATTGAGCCATTCTCCTTACCACCTCCACTCGGTACCAGCTGAGTGCTCGCAAGAAAGGAATGCGGGGAGGGTTGCGGTAGACCGCAGACCCATCAAGCCAGGTGTCATTGTTAAAAATAGCAATATTTTGATGTAGTTTAATGTTACAATTTCTTAATTACTTTTCAGTTTTCAGATATATGGAATAATCATGAAAAATACTAAAGCGAAGCTACTTTAAAAATAATGTAGCGAAAAATATAGCGAGCTACTTTTTTCAAGCAATTAGCGTTAGCAATAGCGCGTTCTTTTTCAAAGTAGCATTTACAACACTGATTCATGCATACCCCTGCCTACCACCTTAAGAGCGAAGAGTACCTCTACGTCAAAATTGCACAAAATATTAATTTTTAAATTACATCAAACGAATGAACTTGGAAATCGAAAATCTAAATCAACAGCGCACTGTGGTTTGGTAAGCCCTACATACTGAATGCTCTAACATCATAATCAGTTTGGTTTTAATTTTATTACCGTTTACCGTAGCAGGCGCGTAGGAAGGGGGGGGGGAATGGGGGGAGATTCCCCCCCCACTTTTTCCTGGGACCCACCCAATTTAGCGTTTTAGTCACATGTCGACATACAATACCACACGGATACCCGGGTAAACATTCACCAACTGAATAGTGAATAATAATTGCAGAAACACAGAGGGCCCCACGCCCCGGAGAAAGCCAAGATTTTCGTCACAATACATTTCCTCTGTCTTAGTTTGCACTTTGTAGCATTACAAAATAAAAGCTAATGGGTGCTTGAAACTCAGTGGGGTAATTAGGGAAGGGGCGGGTTATGGCCTTCAAAACGTATTTATTTAAGCCTAAAAACCGAGAAATAACTAATATAGCAAGAAAATGTTTCGCCTTCGGCGAAAAGGCCTCCGGCGGCTGGGGCTCCGCCCCAGACCCCGCGAGTTATTCGCGATTCTTCCCCCCCCACTTGATTTAGAGTTCCTACGCGCCTGTACCGTAGTAATAATCGATTAAATAATCATAATTACTTTGATAATGGTTATAATAGTTCATTCAGTCTGTAGGGCTTACCAAACCACGGTGTGCTGTTGACTCAGATTTTCGATTTCGAGTAGCATTCTTAAGATATAATTAAAACAATAAAATTGCCTGCGGTTTTTGTCATAGTAACCTTTCGCTTAAGTAGGTTTATGCCTACATGGTACAAATATAGAGGGGTTTCATGGACTACTGAAATGGAAGGAGGTAGGCTGATACTTGTTTGTCTCAATTTCCCATAGATGATTGAACAATTATTCGAGACTATTTCTTTAACATTTAGTACGTAATTAATTTTTGCTAGGCCCTTGTCGAATAATTTTTTGCCTGACAAATTAATCCGTGGTAAATTACTCGGTCTCCAAGTACTTCCATCCCGTCGGCAAAGGCTATCTGCTAGCGCGCGGGTATAAAAATACCATTACACGGCAAATTAGAAAATGAGTAAAATGATGCTATGAAGTTTATGTCTGAGAATTTGACCAGCGAGAAAGTTGTTACCAATACATCAGCTACACAGCCGTGCAATTAGATGATTCGTATCTACCAATCTCTGTTCTAACAGTAATTTTAATGAGATCCTGTGGTTACTCTGATATATTTTTATTGGTTTACAAGTATCTAAATGTAATGTTTCTAATGAACAAATTAGAGCTAGCTTTGCAGCAGGAATGTATGATAGTGTTACGAACATATCCTGAAATTTTTAGCTTTGTTGAGAACTTAATGCGACACCCTTCCCTATTTGAAGAGATCGCCGTTTAATAATCCGTTACTGTAGACAGTCATAGCTTTCCTACCAAAAGTGCTCGCTTGGGCCAAGAGGCGAGCGATCTGTATTTTAATGGCATGCTCAGTGGCTATCCTCGGTGCCTACTGCCTATAATGAGTGGTGTATTAAAATATACAGTGCCTAGGCAGTCGAATTTGCATGTGTACAGGGAACGGCGATGGTTAGAGATACGTGAAAATAGCGTTTTGTGTATAGATGCTACAAAGCGCTATTTTTCAGTAGAAACTAAGGTTTTTTTGTTCCCGTTTTATTATATTTAACATAGTAATTATACTTTGTTTATGATAAATGCAATTTGGTTGATTTTAATTTTAATAGTATGACATTATTTAAAAATAAAAATTTGAGAAAACTTCATTCTCAAGTTTTTTAATCTTGGCAAAAAATAGATGCTACAAAACGCTATAAAATGACAATTGAAAATGCTATTTTCACGTATCACTAGCGATGGTGATTGTTTTAAGTGGCCGGAAAACGATTTTACAGATATAGACCCTTTCAGGCACAATTTTATAAGGGCTTAAAAATATATTTTTACATATTGTGAGCAAAAATAATATAAATAAAATTCTGATCAATCAATCAATCAATCAATATATGTTTTATATTCTTATACCAGAGGCATGAATTCAATATGAGGGAGCCTATTACTAAGCGAGCGTCTCCATTAGACCTTTATGGCACTTTGTTCTGTTATTGTTTTTTGTTTGTTTTATGTCTGTGGATAGTGATCGAACGAAAAGTCCGATCAACTTGAAATTTGGACCATCCACAAGCCTCGATGTGGATTGAAGGTGTATAGTTGAGTTGTGTGGCAAAATCGTTCGAAAAGCTACAAAGTTACACTATAGTTACTGGCGGCAAAATGTGAGATAGGCATAAAAATCTAAAAAAAATTTAATAAAGATCTTTCCTGTCTCGAGTATGTTAGTGTTATGGCGATCTAATCTAAAGTATTGCTTGGCAAAGTTACACAAAAATGACTCGAAATATGTTTCTGAAACACAGTAGGCCTAGTTAACAGCAAAATGTGAGGTGGCTATATTATAGTAAATTTTCGTCCGGTCACGAATATACTAACTTAAACGCGATCTGATTTGTATTAGCGGTAGAAATTACATTTCTATTGCTGTCAATAAGTTTTAGTGACGGTGGGGGACCCTATTGAAAACACTAGACGGAATGACAAAAAAAATTCTTAGCAATGCACATTGCACTGCATTCAACAATGTCGGAAAGTATAATATTAATAACTAAGGAAATTAGAAAAAATTTTGCATGCGCATTCTTGAATTGTTGTTAATTATTGTTTTTATTAGCTTTGAGGGAACTTGTCACCGGAAAGTCATGGATATGGACGCGCTCCCTTATCAACGCGTCATACAGAGCGTTTTCCTAGTTTAATACATATATCTGCCACATGGCATTTTTACTGTGTAGTGGGTCCACTCTTGTGCTTTGCTTACCTTGGTGTTACAATGAGTCCCAGAGACATTATAGCTTCCCAGGCTCCGCACAGGAACTCGATTTAAGTCAGATTGATCTCTTTGACCTGCCAATAAGAAATTATCGATTATTACCCATTAGTTATTACTTATGTCAGGTCAAATGCCCCATTGTTTAAGATTTTAGCATGGAGACTAGTCTTTAGACTAATGGCCGGTATTACGAGCAGCTAATAAGATATTTAGTACCTAGCTAATTCGCCTTTAAACCGAGATGTAGGCGCGCCACCGTCGCGACCATCATGGCCGTCCGAGCCGGGATAAACAACGCACGGCTAAAGCCCATATCACACTGCAATTGGAATCGTAGGTTGGAGTCGCCAATTGCAATCGCTATCTACAATTCTCCAATCACACTTGACCAGCTGAAAATCCTAAAATCGTGCAACTAGGAAATAAATTCAATAATAATAACTAATAACAAGACAACAAACAAAGATATAATTAAGGTTATTGGCTCATTGTTTACGATTGCAATTGTCAGTTTCGGAACCTAATGTGATGATGGCCTAATCCCGGCTGTACTGGTTCTCGATTTGTCCGCCAGAGTTCAACCACTTTGGATTTAAACGAGAATAACTTGTTTTCACTATGACAACCATGAATCAGAAGCCGCAAAATCCACCTAATAGCATACTAGCTCCTAATAACTTTCTTATTAGCTGTGAAGTGTTCACCCCACCTATATAGGTAGGTATCAATTAGTTAATTGGGAGCTGGTCATAAGTTTATTTTATTTCTTAATAAAATAAATAAAAGAAATATCTGATGATGTCTGTACTCTGTTGACACTTTAGGGTATGTGGTGTGCTTTACCAGTTTTATACCATCAGGACAAGAAATATGCAGTGGTTTATGCAAGGTCTACTTGATCTCCGCCTAGCGGAGGCTCGTCGAACTCCCAAGTTAGGTCGTCGCAAGGGAACCAAAATCGCCATTTTGGATCCCACTAAAAAAATTGTTAAAATAATTAAATATCCGTTGTAGATCATGTAAATCTATAACTCGCCAACTTTTTATCGTAGACTCGGCGAAAATAGTGCAATTCATAAAAAACCTAAATATTGTCATCAGATAGTCAAATAATTGAAATAATCGAAGTTGTTCACAAAATATAATTGCTGTTCATAACAATAGGTTATGCCATAAACCATAAAGCTATGAACCATATAACCCTCGAATCACTTCGATGACCGTCAGCTTCGTTTTGCGAGTGTAACATTTCTTAATACTTGCTTAATATAGCAGAACATACCTTGTCGCATTTAATTTCTATTCAAAATGGCTAGAGCTTTAAGTTCTTCAAGGAGACATTGCAAGAGACATGTTCAAGAAACTGTAGTTGAATTTTCACGGCTCGGAATCCCTCAAATGTTGATTGCCAATAATATGCCATATGACAGTACCGAGTTCAGACTTTGAGCTCAAGACTGGGACATTCATGTCGTTACGTCGAGTCCCAACTAATGCCCAGTCCAACGGCATGACAGAACGAGCTTTCCAGATCACAAGAAAGATGTTGAAGAAAACCCAAGAAGAAGGCAACGATTACTACATTTCGCTTATGGAGTACCGAAAGACACCAATACAGAAGATAAATAGATCTCCGGCTGAACAACTCATGGGTAGGATGTAGATAGGGCTGCCATTCGTCCGGTTAAACCCGGACATGTCCTCTTTTTCGTATGTTCTTCATGCGTCCGGGCGGCTTTTTAATAAAAGCATGAAATGTCTGGGTTTTTGGTTTCACTTCGGTCGGATCGCCGAAAAATGCAGGTGTCATGTTCACCATTCGATTAGTCCTCAGGTCCCTTACAACACTGCTTTAAGTATAAATGGTTTCATTATTTTCAGTGGCATACCTAAGGGAATTTTGGGGCTTACCCCCCCCCCCCCCCCCCCCCACTAGGCCTACCTACAAAAACAATTCTTATAATTTTAAAACATGTATAGAAGCACAGATAACGAATTGTAGGATCATGCTTATCTACACCAGGCTTTACACCTATTATGGGTTTCACTGCGAGCTGCGATCACCTCAAGCTACGAAAACTCATTTCTCTCACTAGCCCACTACAAGCTTATCTACACCACGCTTTACACCTATTATGGATTTCACTGCAAGCTGCGATACCTCAGGCTACAAAAACACATTTCTCTCACTAGCCCACTACAAGCTTATATCTAGCCTACACCAGGCTTTACACCTATTATGGGTTTCACTGCGAGCTGGGATCACCTCAGGCTACGAAAACACATTTCTCTCACTAGCCCACTACAAGCTTATCTACATCAGCCTGTACCCCTATTATGGGTTTCACTGCGAGCTGCGATCACCTCAGGCTACGAAAACACATTTCCCTCACTAGCCCACTACAAGCTTATCTACATCAGCCTGTACACCTATTATGGGTTTCACCTTTCCCTGACCCACTATATGCATCAATCCCTGAGTATACCACTCTTTATTAAAATGTCCTCTTTTTACCACCACAACTTATGGCAACCCTAGATGGAGACTAGGTACAAAATTACCAGCGGTCAAAACTTGTTTATTCTACAAGCAGTTAGCCCAGCCAAAGTCAGGAAACGACTGCCAGACCGACAGACTACTCAGATGCAGAATTATGATCGCATGCACGAGAACTTCCACCATTCGAGGTAGAGAGGACTGTGTGGCGTGTGCTGGTTCGTCGAGGTAGGCCCTAGGCCTATTGCGTGGATAAAAAGGGTAGGCATAGGCCTAGGCCCTAGTACAACCAATTCATCCTTCACCTACATCGTAGCGATAAAATACAACGCCAGACGCAATATAAGAGATCTAGAAAACCAGCAAACCCACCTCCCCCTATGTCTGATACAAATCTGTCCATCCAACCTGAGATGAATCCTCCTGACCTAGGCCTAATCCTTCACGTGAGTCCAAAGGTGCACCGACCTATTAGTGAAGACTACTGCAGACTGCTTACCCAGACCGGATTTACATCAAGGAACACCGTCTCAAGTACTGCGAAGTAGCCGTGAAAGGAAAATGCCAGTGAAATACAGAGATTGTGATCTTTGTCAAAACGTCAACAAATACACGCCCTCCTATCTGAGAACTGTCAATTTTTAATAAACAAAGTGCCAACATCGTAACATAATTGTAGACATCCTGTGAAGAGTAGTTCCTTCAATGGCATATTTCTTACATTTATCTTAGTAGGACTAGAGATTCTCTTAAAGAAAAAAAAGGGAGATGTAACATTTTCTTAATACTTATTCATAAATATATTTTAGTCTTAGAATATCCAGCCTTTGGATATTCTAAATCCACGCTTTGGTATTGTTAGGGTATTTACTGTTAACATAGTTTATGTTGGTCATACTGTTCTTTAACCACAGCCTTAGATAGCCACTGCCTTCTAAAACACAGTAGAAAGTCAAGGTCTACTGGATTTACTCCAAGCAAAGGTCTGCTTGATCCAGTGCCTAATTTAAGAAAAAAGTGGAACTCAGTGACGACGCTAGTGGGAAGCCAGGGGGGCCGTTTCCCCCCCCCCCCCCTAAAATCCCTCGGCCCCACAAGCCAAAATAAATTACCACTTTTACACTACGATGGTGCCGCCGCATACGCGCCAACAAATAAATAATTCGCATTCAAATAGCCTCGCTTCCAACTAGTTCTTGTAGTTGAAACACGCTCTAAAAACCTGATTTTTTTTAATTGCCTGCAGCGTCATTGTTGTGTGGGGCTTTTCCCCCCAAACCCCCATGCTTTTTTCGTCTGGAAAGATGTGTCCCTCCAACTTCCGACTGAAGCGTATACGTACCTACTGGTAAATCTGGCACTACACCACTGCCTTGCATTATAAGGTATAAGAATGAAATGCATATTTTCATGTTCGCGAGTGCATGTAGCCTGGTGTACCCCCCCCCCCCCGATACCGATAGAAAAGCAGGCTGGAATCTGCATGGCCCCCCCCCATACATTTGTAGGACTCCCTTAGCCCCCCCAATGGAAAATTCCCGGCGTCGTCACTGGTGGAACTGCGCAAACAAGTCTTTAGAGGCAAAGCGCCGGGGAGTCTGGGAGGCGTGGCCCCCCAGGTTAGCCCCGCAGAGGATTTTTTTTTTTTACCTTTTTTTCAAGAAAGTGTTTAAATGGCTCGAGATGATCTTCAATACATTTTATTAGATTTACTACCGCGATTCACCAAGCACTTACCTCCTCAGGAAACATGCAAAGTTAAATAGCCGTTAAGAAATCGAAGAATATACTTGTAGATTTAGTATAAGGCCTATAAAATTAAAAAATAACACAAAAATAAAGTGTATTTTTTATTCTATCAGTTATTTTATAGACAAATTCTTAACTGCGCAAATGACTTTTGCAACTGCGCAAACAGTGTCCAGCTGCGCACTAAATTAGGCACTGATTTGATCCCTAGCGGAGGCTTGTCGAACTCGCAAGTTAGGTGGTCGCAGTCCGTTAAACCATGTTAAACTATGGAGTTATATGTGAGGCCATGGTTAAAGATCACATGTTATTAAAGGAGAGAAACTTGAAAAAAAAAATGAAGTGATTTGTCAAATAGAATTACCTACTAAAAAGGAAAAATCATATTTCAAGACCTTCAATCATTGTATTCCATCAAAATGTAGCATTTCACGTGTTTTAAGTATTGCATTACATTATCTAAAACGAATGTTTATGTATAACAAATGTTTTAGTGGGATGCAAAATGGCAATTTTGGTTCCCTTGCGATGACCTAACTTGGGAGATCGACGAGCCTCCGCTAGTCGGAGGTCAAGTAGACCTTGTTCCTAGCGGAGTAATCCATCAGCCTGTGCCGCTACTAGCGAGGCCTAGCGGCAATCCAGTAGACCTTGTAGAAAGTATCTAAAGTCCGTCAATGGCACAAACTTCGATTCTTAAAAAAGCGATGTGGCCGTGTTTTGTTTCGGACGAACATTAAATATGCACTAACCAAAGAAAGATCCAACAATGGAGTTTAGTAACAGATTGTTTGTCCGATCTGTGGTGTCACAACCCCCTCAATTAAGTCTTGTGATATCATGGACCTGGTAAAGTATTCACATAAAGTATACCTAGGTCAATGTTTGGATATAAAGTATCCAGACAAAGTATCAATGTAAATGTAAATAAATCAAAGTATCAATGTTATCTATAAAGTAATTTTTAGTCGCTTTAAATTAAAAACCCCCACTGGAAATCACTCTTAATAGGCAACACGCGTACGATTTTTTTTGTTAAACCAAACACTTAGTTTAATAGTATCAGATACATAAAGTATATTAATGAAAGTCCCAAGTAAAAAAGAATTTTTTAAATAGGTTTAATGTGGTCGCATTTATTGAAGTTTAAGCTCGGGGATCTGAAACGCGTACAGGTGGCTGTGACGCAATGATTCTGTAGACGTGGCGTAACAGACCAATCGCTGAGGCGGTGAGCGTACACAGTACCAAACCATGACGTCAAATCCACTCTACATGGCGGCGGCTCGTTTTTCGCGCCCTTTTATTTATCGTTACTAAACCAATTATTTTGAGGCATAGACTGATCCGTTTTTCAAAATTCAAAGACACAAAATTATTAAATGAGGGACAAGGTATTTAAAAATCGATTAAAATTTTCATACGCGTGTTCCCTATTGCTACTGAGTGGATAGACTCTAAATATGAATTAATTTTATTTATTTATTCAACATATTTTTATTTTTGTGATATCCAGTTAGAGACGAGTACACATGATTTTGAGATCTACCCAACTGCATGGTTATTGTATACGGTATACCAAACAAAAATGCAAAAAAGGACAAGCCCAAAACGTGATCAACCGTAACAAATCAAAAAGGCCAAACAATACACAAACGTATAAAAAAACGCCCATTTCAAAAGAGGCTTAACATTTAAAGGGGTGATATCTAAAATTGTGGCCAAGCAAATTAATTTGTTTCCAATATATTATAAATATAGTAATTAGTGAAATAAACAAATAAATATATTCCTTAATAATTGATAAATAAATATATTAATAACAATTACAAAATTAAATTGATTAACTGAAATATTTCGAGTTGGGATAAGCAAAATGAAAATACTTCATTTATTATTAAAAGTTAAAACTCATAAAGCTTGGCAATGAATTTGCATTTTCAGTTTTATTTTCTAAGTCTTGAAATGTTTCTTGAATTACATAGATTTGGTTTAAAGTTCATAAACTTGATGAGTTAATGAACCTTTATTGTTTAAAGTAGGCCTACATAATATTAATAATATATTAATACATAAAACTTGTCGTAGGCTTTCGCGGCCGGAGTCATTATTAAAACTTGGCTGTCGGGTTTCGCCGCGTCCATGGATAAAAAAGTCCTGACGTTTCGGGCCGATTGCACGGTCCATCTTCAGAGGAATAAAAACTCTAGAAGAGTACACACACGGAACAAACCTACTCAATCCAGCCCGTCCGTGTGTGTCAACCCAAACCAGTCGTGCAGTTAGTTTTATTCGTTAGCTGGCGTCTGCGCACTGTCTTCCCGCCCAGCTATTGACGTCACTCTGTTCAAATCCCGTTTTAGCCGCTCTATGGTCGGTTTCCACGTTCTACTAAGTTTCAAACCATCTTCACGGTTGAAATTATCCGGGTGCTTTTCAATTTCCACCGCCTCCCGGACAAGACGAGGCCTGTAGTTCTGAATAGCCGCCAATACCCGGGTTTCTTCAAAGTTGATGCGATGACACTTAGTAACGCTATGCTCCGCCAACGCCGACTTGTCAGTATGCCCTAATCTTGTGTGGCTCATATGTTCTTTAAGGCGAGTGGATATTTTTCTGCCCGTTTGTCCTATGTATACCTCATCACAAGCGCCACATGGTATTTCATATACCCCCGGTACATCTAAACGTGGGAGCTCATCCTTAACATCCTTATATTAATACATGACCCAAAGACAAATTTCAAATTCATCGGCCAAGTTTTTAATTATAAATGGTGTGTTCATTTTGTTTTTCTCACCTCGAAATGTTGCAATAAATCAATTTAATTTTGTAATTGTTATTAATATATTTATTTATCAATTACCGGTATTAAGTAATGTAAACATTTATATATTTGTTTATTTCATTAATTACTTAAATAATTATATTAGAAAAAAAATAATTGGCTTGGTCACAATTTTAGATATGTATCACCAATTTAAATGTTGAGCCTCTTTTGAAATGGGGTTTTTTTGTATGTGTGCCCTTTTTTGGTTAGTTATGGTTGATCTTCTACGTGCTTGGCCTTTTTTTATTGCAATTTCTGCATTTTTGTTTGGTATATAAATGCTTTTTAATTTTTATTGAGAAGACTGTAACGATGTTGGAATTCGAATGGAGATAATTCGTGATAGTATAACAATGATTTTAAATTTTACTCTTTCCTCTCAAAGTTTCCAATACCATCATCAACAACCCTATATTCGAATACAACATGGTTGGTTGAGTGTAAGCAGACACTACTGCAGAGCTACAGATAAGGTACACATGCAATTTCATGTCAATCTATCTAGGATTCGAGAAATATAATACAGAATAGCAAACCTAATGGCGACATATCTTTTACATTATAGACATTGTTGGTATAATTGATATAATTTCTATGACCATGTTTTTTTTTTATTTGTTGGTGCATGTATATAGACATTGGTGATATATCATTTGTTGATTTTCTATCCCATAATAAAATAACACAAGACTCAATTGAGGGGGTTGTGACATCACAGGCAGACAAAGAATGTGTTGCTAGGTAACTTCATTGTCGTATCTTTCTTTAGTTGGTGCATATTCAATGTTTGTCCGAAACAAAACACGGCAACACGGCTATTTTTAGAGTTAAGTCTTGTGCTACAGCACAAGACTCAGTTCTAAAAATAGCACAAGACTCAATTCTAAAAATAGCCATGTGGCCATGTTTTGTTTCCAATCAAAGAAAGATACAACAATAGTGTTACCTGGCAACACATTGTTTATCCCCCTGTGATGTCACAGCCACCTCAATTGAGTCTTGTGCTATAAAACTAATTATTTTTTTACACGTATTGCCTATAGTTTAAATCGCTTAATCAATGGACAATAGTCATTTATGTGAACCGGCTCTTACTTTCAAGTGCATTCCTATTATCTTTCAAGCTTAGAATGAGCTTGAGAGAGAAGCTAGGCCCTGCTTCACAGATGAAAGCAAAGAATGAGAGCGAGGGAGAAGAAAAGAGAAAGATATCGAGGGGGTGAGAAGGGGTAGTCAATTGGAATGCTGATGTCAGCGATTCCACTCACAATAATATGAAGTCGACTGAAGATTCCAATCTTCCACTTTATTTTTACATGACCCGAACCCCTATCAGTGGCAAATTCACATGGGTTAGATATATATTTAATTATTAAATATGGGTGCTTTATATCTAAAACGACTGGAATGTTTTTTGGATTGCTTTATAAAGTCCAGAGGTGAATCTTTTTCTTCTAAGCTACTGGACACAATAAATTTTATTTGTATCATTATTAGAATGCCAATTTTTTAAGGTCGTGTAGAACATTGCCACATGGTATGGTTTTAGCTATTCCCTACTCAATTCACTGCTGCATGTTAAATAGTTGAAAAATTAAAACTAATCACCATAATGGGAGACCGTATGACAGCAGCGCTGCGAGCGTTCCTGTTCACACAAATATCAGTATGCCCCTCAATTGAATCATACAATTATGATGTCGTGTAAATACAGATGGCTGTGGGACGGCTTAACTTTACCCGCGCGCGAAGAGTGTGGTAGACCATGGATTTATAATAGATACAACTCCATGGGTAGAAAGTGTCATTCCGTCAACCATTTTACTAGGTTTCACTTGTTTTTTGGATTCTTCAGCTGATTGTTACTTTAATTACATACTCATTAAGAATTAAGTTTTAAGTGTTTTAGTGTGTCAATAATCAAAATTACTGTAAATAATGTATTACAGTATTAGGCATATCACATTTGGAGCACTTAACTAAAGCTGGACGAGCTAGATATAATAGGTAAACTGAACGTCACCGCTCACAGCCCACTCTACCTGTCATACGGTCTCCCATAGGTTCTGCATAGAAACAATAGGCCTATACCCAGACTTTTATATATACAGTATATATATATTTTTTTTTTATATCTGCTCCCTGTGTCCAACAATGAAGTCGGGTAGGGGATAGGAAATTAATCCCATCATATTCTGGCCCTTAGGTACATCAAAGCCGGCTGGCATATCACATTTGGCATATATATATATAAAAAAAAACATTATAAAGTTGTGTTTTACATACGTTTAGTTATCATTGATCAAACAGAACAGCGCTAGTGCTCAAATTACTGATTTTCGTAATTAGTGAAAACAATTATTCTTATCAAAAATAGGATATTTCAGTAATCTTAATCTTATGCTTCGAGACAAATCCGGGAAAACTGGGTGTCCTGAAAGCTTTTTTGGGACATCGGGACTAGGGGCAGAAATCTTGAGACAATCCCGGTTTTCTGGGATGGATGGTCACCCTACCCTTGACTGCATCTGACACGACGCTGTTGAGAGCAAATACATTTTGAGGTCTGAGGGCGAGTATTTTGGCAGTGAGTTTTAAAAATGATATGGGCAGGTCAGAAAAAGAAGCTATTTTATATTGGACAGCAAAGAAGAGGAATGGCTGAGGAAGCCATCTCTGCATAGGAAAAAAAAAAAAAATCTCTGCATACTCACAGTTAAAGATATGAGCCCCCTTATACATTTCAGTTGTGTGAAGCGTAAAAAGTAACAAGTAATTAACTCTTTCACAATTTCTCCATTGTGATTGCGATCTCTATGCCAAAATTGCGGGTCGGGCTTTAGGTGTAAGTGCATGGAGTAGGAGTAAAAGAAAGGGTTACATCTCCATTTATCCACTGTGTTTATATATCAATTCTGGGAGAAAGCTATACACAGGTTGATTTGAAGCTTTGGATGCACTTCAAGGAAATTAAGATCTAGCAAATTAAGGTTTTTGATGTGATTGTTTATTTTAGCTTACTATTGTTACCTATAGACGTTTTGTTTTTTTATTCCTGTTCCTTTTTCTCGTTTTCTTCACTTCCTCGGTTTCTTTTGTTGTGTTACTCTTTGCGTTTTGATTTGAATTACTTTTCTTTTTCTTTTTACAAGAAAGGGGGTTTGGACCACCTCTCTTCTTGCGCTTCTTCACTATTTCTGGCACATCTTCTATGCCCAAAATGGCCTTCTTTAAATGTTTTAAAGTGTCTTGTTGATGGGTATTCAGACTTAAAGTGACATCAGAGTGAAGTGTGGCAGTACGATAGCTCGCTTCCGATGGCCTCTCCAACGTTGGTGCCTTAAAATGGAGGTATAGAAGTGGCGTTCCTGGGATGTTTCGTGCCCATTCCTGTAGTTCTCGATCTTGTGTTGCCAATATGTACCTTCAAAACATTCATAGTAAGTTAATAATACTGTCATCCTTTATAAATCAGGTCATTAGGCCTACTAAATAACTGGATAATATCAATATTTAATAGAATATAGTATATTATACAGTTACAGTATAGATATATTATATTTCTTTAAATAAATAAACGAGGAAAATGCTCTGTGTGATGCGTTGATAAGCAATTCACGTCCATGTCCACGAACTTTCTGGCAAAAGTTTTCAAAGCTATCGTCATTGTGCAATGTAAGAGATAAAGATAAAAGTGTAAAAACAACAATTAACAACAATACAAGAATGCACATAGCAAACATTTTTCTAAATTCCATAGCTATTATATTTCCCAACATTGTTGAATGTCCTACAATGTGCATTGCGAAGATTTTTCGTTATCATTTTGTCTATTGTACATGGTCTGCCACCATTAATAACACTTATTGACAGCAATAGAAATGTAATTTCTCACTTTTATACGTTCAGATCACGTTCATATTAGTATATTCGTAACCGGACAAACATTTTGTATAATATAGCCACCTCACATTTTGCCATAATTACTGTTTTTTTTTCCTATGCCAAAAGTTTGATTTTTCAATCATTTTTCTTCCTAGCTATCCAATAAATATGTGGTTCCCGCCTTTATATCCTATTATATACTTTTATTAACGACCCGGAATAAACAATGTAATTTTTTATATGTTGCCTCAGCCTCTAAGGGTATCTATAGCAACACTTGCAATGAAAGTTCTCCAGAAAATGTACACGCATCAAGTTATAAGTACTCGCAATGGTGGTTTTACTTGCGAGTAAAAGGGACCAAGCACGGGGGGTATGGGGGGCAGAACCTCTGATAAACGCACCGCAGTCAAAATTTAGAAATTCGGGTTTCTGGACTGCGTTTGGTACGTTTTAAAAATACTGCTGCTGAAAGACAATACACAAATATGGTGAGTTTCTTATACCCACATTACAGGGTTCAATACTTTCGTCAAACTTATTGAATTCAAGGACAAAAAAGCATCAATTAATAGAAGCTATATTGTTGCAGTTTTTTACCAACTGTTTTTGATTCGCTTTTGTTCTTGAATTTAATAAGTTTGATGAAAATATTGAGTCGTGTAATGTCGGGATTAAATAACAAAAAACCATTTGAATATCATTAAAAATCATTATCAAAATTATCTCCAAGTGGTGCTCATACGTGACTTTTCGGTGGGTACCTACCGCACTAAATTCAAATGAATATTTCGATGATGTGATGTACAGGTACAGGATTTCTACTTGCAAAATGCGAATAGATTTTCAGAGGCGGAATACTTTAATTTTCTGAACGTTGTACACAGTTCCAGGTTATAATTCTATTTGAGAGGAAATGCCCGGAAAATCATTCAAACATGCAGAAGTCAAGTCGTGTAGGCGTACATATAGGCTAGGCTAGCATTTCACTCGGTCTTCCGCGACCCGGCATTGAACCCAAGGCGACCCGGAAACCGGGTCGCGACCCGTGGTTTGAAAAACAAAACGCTGCCTTAAACCACATGGTCCTTTTTCCTCAGGGTAAAACGGATAATGAGTCATGTGAATTTGAGTTGCGCTACTGGCGAAATCTGGTTTTGACGTGGTTGATAACACAGTACTGGTAATTATCTTCAATATTTTGAATAGCTGCGGCAATGAGTGGAATGTAACTAAATGTATTTACAGTATTTATTATCGTCCTACTGCTTCTTATTATGTACTAACATTCCTTTGGTATTTGCTGAACATGATCATGATTTTATGTACGTCACATTTTGGAACACCTTAAAATATATATAGGCCTACAGCAACCAACCATAGAAAATTCCAATTAGAAGCTAGCAATTTGCAAGTGGAAAATTGTCAGTTGCAAGTGTATCAATAATAATTATTTATAATGCATTCACGAAAATGAGCATGTACACAACTACTCTACAAAAATTTCTTTAAAAACTTTATTTTGACTTCATAATACGTACTAACGTAATTTGTGTTCCTCCTAGCAGCAAACACAAACGGCATGTATGGGGAGGCGTACAACAAACAACTACACTGCAATGCTGCGAGTGTTCCGGCCACTGATCTCCGCCTGCTACAATTAATCGAAACCCCATTGAGGAGGCAGTCCACTACTTATTATTGTAAAAATATCCAAAGATTCCAAAGAAGTCAAATAGTTTTTCAATGACTTAAGAACTGTTATTGTTGAAAATTGTGTGTATCCAATATTCAGTGACCGTTGGCCGGATCGCTCACAACGCTCTCTGTGCACTTGTTACGCCTCCCCATAGGTATCAATATATTTTTGAGTGTAATCACAATCATTTATTAGCATAGGCCTACTCCAGAACCAGAACACGCGCATGGCTAGTTCACGGAAAGCGAGAAACATGGTTGTATACATTTATACGTGCGTTGAATTATTTCTTCAAAACGTTAACATTTCGGGCGGAATAATTGTGAAAAATAATTTTGGCCTAGATAAAAAATCACAGAAGCGGTGCCACAGAGTGGTGTACATTTAGTGAAGTAGACAAAATATTTTTTTTAAATTAAAAAAGTTTGTCTCCAGGGACTGGAGCTCTGCTCGAGACACCTGTGAGCCGTCACACAAACCCCTAAAGTTGTTCAGATCCTCACATTACCGGGGTCATTTTATGACCCTGGTTATGCCACTGGCATCATACCATGTGAAAGCCACACCCTCTGCATCCTCTCTACATGACTGAGGGCTACATTTACTAGTACGGGGTACATACCTGCTGGAATTATCCATCCCCAACATTGATTGCAAACAGGCAGATGCTGCTACAGGCTTTTCATGTCCACATTTGTGTATACCGAATTGTTTAATAATTACCATTGCACCATAAGCAATCCCACCTACAGGAAACATAAATATCATTAGGCTACTAGCACTGCAAATCCGGGGAGGTAAGGGCCACTTGGAAAACAAATACATTTACATAAGCATATACAGTATATGTATAGTGTATACTTGGAGAGGCCAGAACAAGATAAACATGTACCTTTTCCCTCACTAGAACATGTTTATCGTGTTCTGAGTTCCAATTAATTATATACATATTATATATACTTCTTACTCCCGAGTGATCAAGGTCTTGTACCGACACATCTCGGAAAACTGTGTTGTCCATTATATATGTTGTCTTTTATCTCTATACCACAACGGTCTACAATTCCGGTAAGTTGTTGGGGTCTATCCTTCTACCTATCATATTACTAGCCTTTTGGTCTCTCTTTAATCCAGTATATATATACACTCAGCGTGAGTAGAAGAACACAGTTGAGTTCTTCTACTCACGCTGAGTGATCAAGACCACTAGTTGGCCGAAACGTCTTGCAGTTTATTTGTCTTCTCATCTATATGTTTCTCTAAGCGACCTATCTTCTTTCTCAGGTAAGCTGTCGTCCTTCTGTACCTTTCCCCTCACTAGAACATGTTTTATCTTGTTCTGAGTTCCAATTATATATATATATATATATATGTGTGTGAGAGGGAAAGAAGGATAGGAGCCAACAGCGATATGTGAAATCCAGGAATTAAAAAACCAACCCCGACTGGGAATCGAACCCAGGTCTCCCACTTGCCGGGTGGGCGCTATAACCCCTAGACCACCGGGACCGGCAATTCAATGACTGGATGTAATGCATTAAGATAGTATGCCGCGGTGGACCAACACTGCAACGCTTGGGTAGGCCTACACTTGAGTTGACCAGCCACACATATATTTTAATGCGTAGCGTGACGCAAGCTTGATCGAAGAGATATCTATACGAATATTCTTTCAAGACACACTCTTGTCGTGGATGTTATGTGAAATCCAGAAATTAAAAAACCAACCCCAACTGGGAATCGAACCCAGGTCTCCCACTTGCCGGGTGGGTGCCATAACCCCTAGAACATATATATATGTATCCTATAGAGAGAGAGAGAGTAAAAGATAAGGAGGCAATGGAGGACCTTCAGAAGAAATTGGCAAGGAGGGTGCTGCAAAGGTGGAAGAGATGGACAGAGAGATAGAAAAAGGGGATGGCAGGACAGCTAGAGAGTACGAGAGCATAATGTAAATGGTCAAGGAGTTGGAAAGGGAGACACTGGAGGAGAGAAGGAGGACTGGAGGAGGGAACATGTATAGGGTTGTAAACAAATCATAAGGGGTGGGGGGAACTGAACAGTTAAGGTGGCAACTTACTGAGAAAGGGGGATCATTTGTGCAAAATTTAGTGGAAGTGCTGGAGGACGGACGTGGGAAAGTTCTCCTTTCTGTGTAGGACAACGGTGGGGTGAAATAGGTTAGAGTTAGATTGTTATGGTGGGATAAGAAAAGGTCAGAGGTTTTGGGGATCGACTGAAAGCAGGAGGGGAAAGGAGGAATATGGACGTAGTCGTAGAGGATATCTCAACTGCCACTGGTCCGAGGAGACCAGCAGCGGGCCGTGAAACAAAAACAACACAAACAACAATGAAGACATTCAGTTGAAAATGAGATTGAAAAATAGCAGGGTTGGGTCATTACGTTTTTTGACATACACGTAGAAAATAATGTAGAATATTATGTAGAAAATGAAGAATATTTATTTATATTACTAAAATGCATTTATATGTACAGTACAGTATAATATGTAAGAAAGAAAGAAAGAACGAAAGCACAGATAAGGGATTACGAAAGTGTGTATGTGTGTGTGTGTTCGTCTATTCGTTTATGCTATCTAAAGTATAGTATATAAGATTACTTGGAAAACGCTCTGTGTGACGCGGTGATAAGCGAGCGCATCTATGTCCACGAAATTTCTGGTGAAAAGTTCTCAAAGCTATCATCATTGTTTGACACTGTTTGACGCATTGACAAGCGAGAGCGTCCATGTCTATTGTCCACAAACCTCCTGGCGAAAAGTTCTCAAAGTCTTGTTCAATGTGAGAGATACAAATTAAAGTGTAAGAAAAGGCCTTGTTGCTCCATCGCCATTATACTGAAAACACCAATCGGCATCAATATAAGAATGTTCAGATTTGTTCAAAAAACAACAATCAACAACAATCAATCAAGGGACAAGTACAGAACGCTGTAAAATCACTAAGCTTAAATGGTATTGAAGTAGAGAGAGGAGACTGTGCAAATGAGTTAAATAAATATTTTGTAAGTAGTGTAGAAGAAATAGTAGAAAACATTGAGTCACCTTCTGTGCAAGATAGTTTTATTCCAACAATGGTACCTGAAGTAACTGATGGATTTTTTGAATTTAGAAATATTTCCCTTACTGAGCTTAAAAACATAATTCATAAGCTGCCAAATAAGAATGGAATAGAAGGTATCTCAACTGAACTTTTGAAGAAGACTTTTGGAGGATATGGACAGGAGTTACTTGAAGTTATAAATATGTCACTAACACAGGGAGTATTTCCGGAAAAATGGAAAACTTCCACTATTGTACCTGTGCCTAAAGTAAAAAACACTCGTAAAGGGGAAGAACATAGACCTATTAATATGCTACCTATTTATGAGAAAGTCCTAGAGAAAGTGGTTCATGAACAACTTATGGAATATTGTGAGCAGAAAGAGATGATAAGTAGTAACCAGTCAGGTTTTCGTAAGAATCACTCGTGTGAAACAGCACTACAAAAAACATTATCTGAGTGGAAAGAAGATATGGATGTTGGGAAGATAACATTGGCAGTTTTCCTAGATTTTAAACGAGCCTTTGAGACGATCGATAGAGAGATTTTGTTAAATAAACTTAGGTATAAATATAATATCACTGGTAGTGTATATAAATGGTTTGAGAGCTACTTATCAGATAGATCCCAGGAAACGAAGTATGATGGGAAGTGTTCAAACAATATAAAGAGTATGTATGGAGTACCTCAAGGCTCGGTCCTTGGACCATTATTATTTATAATGTATATTGATGATATTAATACATGTGTCTCGAGAGTCTTATTAAACTTGTTTGCGGATGATACTCTGTTATCGTTATCAGGATATGATATCAAAATAATGTGTGAGATCCTAAATAAGGAACTAAAAATCATCCTAGACTGGTTAAAAAGGAATAAGCTCCAAGTAAATGCGGAGAAAACAAAGTGCATGTTAATCACATCCTCTGGAGTGATAGCAAAGAAAATTGAAGAGAGACGAGACTGGTCAATAGTGATGCAAGACGTAATACTACATTTTGTAGAAGAATTTAAGTACTTGGGTGTCATTATAGACAAACATCTCAAATTTGTCAGCAATGTTGAATATCTAAGTAAGCAAATAAGTGGGAAAACTAATCTATTATTCAGATTGAGGAGATTTTTACCTGCTACAACAGTGGTAACCATATACAATGCGTTGATAAAACCACATCTCAACTACTGTGGAACACTATTGTGGGGAATAGATAAAATGAGTAAGTCAAGGCTACAAAAACTACAAAACAGGGCTATGAGAGCTATACTGAGAGGTAACCAGTTTACAAGGATACAAGACATGCTTGATACCTTGAACTGGCTGTCAATTGACCAAATAGTATCTCTAAATACACTGACATTTATACATAAAATAATAAGAGGTGAACTACCAGGGTACTTAAAAAAGAACATTTGTTTTGGGACAGAAGTACATAAGTATAACACTAGGAGAGCAAATAATGTATATGTAACAGGTATGAATAAATCAATGTCCCAAAGATCCATATTCTACAGTGGTATGAGATTGTATAATCAGCTAGATGATAGGATTAAACAACTAAAAGGGCGTAGCTTTAGACACGAATGTGTGGTTTTTGTGAGAGAGCATGTTGTCTTACAGTAGTGATGTAGGTCTAGGCCTATGCCATCTCTGAAAACAGGATGTGCTCTTAAATGTATCAGCTATTACGGGTATTGAACTTATTAGTATGTACTATTATATTCTATTACTATTATATTCTATTAGATTATATATTAGATTAATATTATGATATTGAGTCTTTATTTGTTTATATGTGTTTGTAACATGTGATAATAGCTGAAAAAGCTAAATAAAATGACTTGACTTGAACACCAACCAAAACAAAAATGTGGAAAGATTAGAATTTTTATAGTCATATAGTACTTCCTGCCATTGTTCAATAAAAGATTGATTGTCCATATATATTTAAGCTTGAATTTTTCGTTGTTATAGTAGTTACTTCACTACAATTCAGCAATAGAAATGTAATTTGTACCTACAATACTTATCGGATCATGTTGAAATTAGCATATTCACTTTTCAGTAACTGTGCATTGTAACTTTGTAACTTTTCAAATGATTTCGTCACAAAACTATACAACTTCAATCCACATTGAGGCTTGTGGATGGTCCACATTTCAACTTGATCAGACTTTCCGTTCGACCGTTGTCGACAGAGATTAAAAACATAACAAAAACAAAACGAAGTGCCATAAAGGTCTAATGACGACGTTCGCTTCGCTCGCTTAAAAAGTGTCGCAAGCTATCTTGTTGCTCCAGCGCCGTTATATTGAAAACACTAATACAGTAATCCCCCTTTAATTCAAATTTCAAGGGACCCTAAAAACTCCAATTTGAATTACAAAATTTTGAATTAAAAGAACTTTAACCCTAAGCAAGCACCATACCTAAAAAGTTCTGCTGGGACTCCATCAATAGTTTGGATTATACATAATTTTGAATTAACGAGGGACTAATGTATCATCAACAATATAAGAATGTTCATATTTGTTCAAAAAACAACAATCAACAACAACGAAACAAAATTTTCAAATATTAGAATTTGTGTTGTCACTTGTCATGGTTCAATAAAAGATTGATCATCCATATAAATTAAAGCTTGGATTTTTCATTGTCATAGTTATTTCACTATAATTCAGCAATTTGTACCTAGAATAGCCTACTTATTAGATCGTGTTGTTATTAGTATATTTGTGACCAGAGGAAAATTTACTATAATACGAATATCTCACATTTTGCCGCCAGTTTATTTCAGAAAAATGTTTTCTAGTAACTGCACTGCATGGTAACTTTGTAACTTCTCGACCGATTTGGCCACAAAACTACACACATTCAATCCACATCGAAACTTGCGGGTGGTCCAAGTTCCAGCTTGATCAGACTCTCCTTTCGATGGCTATCGGGAGACATAAAGAAAGGAAAAACAAACAGAAAGAGTGCCATAAGAGTGGAATGGAGACGCTCGCTTCGCTCGCTTAACAATTTGAGACAGCTATACTATATAGTTTTGTGTGTGTGTGTGTGTGTGTGTTTATTCTATTCGTTTATGCTATCTATAGTACGCGTACTGATATCAGGTAGTATTTTAATCTTTTTTTCTTTTAATGTAGACTAATGACGTTTTTATGTTATGTGGAAGGTTTGTATACTTAAATCTTTGTGTAGTCTGAGTTTATTTACCCAAGTTTTGTATTGTGTACGTACTACGTAGTAGTGTCAAGTGTTAATTGACCTATTTATTTCTATCAAATTTTGTCAAGTTCTGTGACTGTTAATTTGATTTCTTTTTTGGAGATGTTCCTTTTTTTTACATGAGCAATGCAAATTTGTAGCCTATGTACAGTAGGTAGCAGTAAATTAATTATTATACACTATACAGTATCATTATTTTTTATTTTATAAAGATGGGTCTGTACTCTGTAGGCAGTTCTGTATGTAGCATATATGAAACCTGAATAGCCTACTCTTCGTCTGTCTGATGCATCAACAACATGCTAAATTATTAAATGAAATTAACTTACCTAGTTTTTCAGTTTCAATAACAACACATTGCGTTGTCAGCAATTTCACATCCCCTTCAAAATAGACTGGAAACTGGTCTTTTATGTTCAGTTGATTCTGGAAATTAATTGGTAAGAACAATTTTACAATGAAATTTACTACATTCTGAATCCATGAACATTATAGATTAGAATAATTAGATCATGCATATGCATTTTAGCACAATATGAAATTATACCTAGGTAGACATGAAGTGAAATTATATATTCAACCTCAACTGATGTAGGCGTAGTTTGAGGCCTGCAGAGAAGAGTTGAATCCTCAATATGTAAGAGTACCATACTGGCCTACCTAGATTCACAACGAGAAGACCAGCCCTAGCTACGAGTAGGATCCTAACTGTCCCCGGTTCACTGAGACATGGCCCAAAACAGGAATTGAAGGTGTCCCAGTTGAAATTACAGTGAATCTGGGACATGACCAGGAATAACCCTACAATAAAGTGCCTGTAGGGCAAACCCATGGTGTGGACAGAGTTGTGACCAGTGACAAAAAAATACAATCATAAGGCGGTTCCACCCACATTTTACGTTTTCATAACTATAACGTTAAATCTAAGCATAACCGTGCACATAATCAGTATGCATTGTTGAATGGTACTTTTGATGTACTTGACATAAAAAATCATATTTGAGATGCATTATTTGCCATGTGCCCGATTGGAAAAGAATTATAAAAATATGTTCGATTATGTTGTAACACCAGCCTGTTTCAATATCAGTTTGAACAGTGTTCTTTCTGACCAGAAAACGTAAAACGTGAGTGAAACCGCCTTAAACAAAAGTAAGAGTGATTTTTGTTTTGTAGTGGCTATAGACACGAATTTTGTGGCTGCTGACTTTGGAAAAACCATAGACACGAATATTTTGTTCCAAAGCTCGTACAAGACTTCCTGTCTCTGGGTGTGGATTTGCTATAGACACGAGTATCGATCTGGCAACAGTGTCGGGCACGGAGGCGACGGGCAGCAGAAGCGACATCTGTCGACACGACTAGCAACTTCTCGGCCTGGTGTTTACATAGTTGCGCTAGTTATAGACACGAAAAAGCGAACTCGAGTGGCTACACATTTGGCTAGTACTTATTTGAGCCGCTCACTTCTTACAGCGTCGGGGCTCGGACACGTGGTGATGTTCTACAGCACACCATTTTGAAGTTGCAGGCCTGTGTAAAACAAGTTATGAAGCTTCCCAAAATAAATTATTTATTTTCATATTATTTATTTCGTATTATTTGTATTAATATAGGCTATATAATATAATAGGTAATATATATATTAGGGATGACATCGGGTACTCGGGTACCCGACTCCTACCCGACTCCTCTTGTACCCGACTCCATTTTCTAAGAGTTGACTCCTTCAAACGTCGGTTGCTGTGTGTAAGTGTATCATGTATTGGCGGTAGGGCTGGGAGAAAACGGTAAATTTTGTTAACGTTTATTTTTCCGAATTTTTCGCGTTTAAACATTTAAACGTAACACCCCTACAGTTCACAAAATGATAACAAAAAAAGTGAGTTAGTATAGTGTTGCGAAAAAACATGGTTAACGACTTAACACGGTTGATTCATTGTTGATTATATTCCCCACCGTTGTGTCCAACTGTTCACAGTCATTTTGACTCGTCGGCTCGTCGAAGAGCTGTGACATCGGGAAAATCGGTGAATTGGGTTTTGACACGGTTAAACGTGTATGAATGTTTGTACACGTATATTTTCTTACGGTCGTTTACACGTTTAAACGTTTACACGACTCAGCCCTAATTGGCGGTCTGTTTCCCTTTCCCTCCAATATTCGCCTAATATTACAAATTAGTAATGAAAAACAATAAAGAATTGTACTTTACTGCCAAATCACCTTTTTTTTGCTCCCGCCTGGAACACACGCAGCCCGCCGAGGTTGTTGCATTGCAACATTTGTTACAATTATTCGCTTTTACTTTATCTTTTTGTCGTTCGAGGAGTCGACTCCTACCCGACTCCTAAGGCTCAGGAGCCGACTCCGATATTTACTACCCGATGTCATCACTAATATATATATTATAGTTTCGTATAGTTTAAATATTATTTATTACGTATTTTTGGGTTCAAAATCAAACAATTTGTCCACATTTTGCAGGAAAAACACAACATTTTACATTTCACTTTAAAACATAGGCCTAATGCTAATTTTTTGGGTCTCTAACAACAGAACATTTGCATTGTGAAGGACAATAAAAATTCATTTTCAGTTACCTTTCACTAGGCCTATGCACGAAATATGATCAATTTATCTCTGGTGGAACAAAATAAAGCAATTTTCAAAGTTACTAGCTATTAGCTAATAACTTGCTTTCACCATGATAACCACCAATCAGAACAATGGCGGAACGTGAAGGGAGGCAGTGCGTCCTCAAGTATTTTCAAGTCTGATGCCTATTTTATCCCAATGTTACTTTACATACTAACACCGGTGCTTTTTCTATTTCTTTTGTACAACATTACTATTAATTCTTGTCGATTTCTACGAATTGTACAACGCAATGCACGTTTTAATGTGTCAAATGTGCTATAACATCCCTAACAGTAGTGTAGTGGGAACATGCGTAGGAACATGGTTTTGCTTTACTCTTCGAACAATTGATGTATCGCGCAGCGCAAGAAGTGTGGGTTGCACTGTAGTAGAGGAGCGCTCGACCCACAACGCGTATCGCGCGGTGCATGAAGTGTGGGTTGCACTGTAGTAGAGGAGCGCTCGACCCACAACGCGTATCGCGCGGTGCATGAAGTGTGGGTTGCACTGTAGTAGAGGAGCGCTCGACCCACAACGCGTATCGCGCGGTGCATGAAGTGTGGGTTGCACTGTAGTAGAGGAGCGCTCGACCCACAACGCGTATCGCACGGTGCATGAAGTGTGGGTTGCACTGTGTTAGAGGAGCGCTCGACCCACAACGCGTATCGCGCGGTGCATGAAGTGTGGGTTGCACTGTAGTAGAGGAGCGCTCGACCCACAACGCGTATCGCACGGTGCATGAAGTGTGGGTTGCACTGTAGTAAAGGAGCGCTCGACCCACAACGCGTATCGCGCGGTGCATGAAATGTGGGTTGCACTGTAGTAGAGGAGCGCTCGACCCACAACGCGTATCGCACGGTGCATGAAGTGTGGGTTGCACTGTAGTAAAGGAGCGCTCGACCCACAACGCGTATCGCACGGTGCATGAAGTGTGGGTTGCACTGTAGTAGAGCGCTCGACCCACAATGCGTATCCCGCGGTGCATGAAGTGTGGGTTGCACTGTAGGTGAGGAGCGCTCGACCCACAACGCGTATCCCGCGGTGCATGAAGTGTTTCTTGAAGATCAAGGTAAAGGGAGAAGGTTGTATCAACATCTAAGGAACCAGAAAGGGGGGGGCGAAATACCCACACTTAAGGGGACTGGGGATGAGTTATTTACTGGTGATAAGGACAAAGCGGAGGCTTTGAACTCACACTATGGGGAGGTATTCCAAGAGAGGGAAGATTCTAGTATGCAGTGGGAAGGGGGGAGGGGTAGCAAGCCACTCACGATAACGAATCTTGATATTAGAAGGGTTTTAGGAAAGATGGGAGGGAGAAAGGCATCGGGGCAGGATGGGTTGATGTGTAGATTTTTGAAAATTGGGGGGGAGGGGGTTGTTAGGTTTGTAGGGGATATTTGCAGGAAATCGTTAAGGGAAGGTACTATACCGGAGGGTTGGAGGGAAGGACTTGTAGTGCCAATACATAAGGGGGGGGATAGAAGTCAAGTAGGGAATTACAGACCTGTTAGTCTCACTTCGGTAGGGAGCAAGATAATGGAAAAGGTAGTAGCAAATTATGTTAGGGAGGTGTTGGAGGGGGAGGGATGGTTGGTAGATAGCCAGCATGGGTTTAGGGAGGGGTATTCTTGCGAGACGCAATTGATAGGTCTTGTTCAGGATATAGGGGAGGCTCTAGATAAGGGGGAGGAGGTTGATGCAGTTTTCCTTGATTTTGAAAAGGCTTTTGATAAAGTGTCTCATGGGATTTTGATGAGGAAGGTTGATAGTGTGATTGCAGATAAAGGGGTTGTAAGGTGGATGGGAGATTTTCTAGCAAATAGGTCGCAAAGGGTAAGGGTGGGGGGTAGCATATCAGCAGCTATCGAAGTTACATCGGGGGTGCCGCAGGGGTCGGTGCTGGGTCCACTGTTATTTATAATGTTTATTAATGATATAGGAAGGGATATTGAGTCAAGATTAAGGTTGTTTGCTGATGATTGCGTCTTGTATAGGGTGATTAAGGGGGTGGAGGATGCTAAGTTGTTGCAGGATGATTTGAACAGGATAGAGGAGTGGGTTGATGTTAATAGGATGGGTTTGAATGCGGGAAAGTGTAAACTGGTTGGGTTCACGCGTAAATTAAAAGGGGATGCGAGAGAGTATTTTCTTGAGGGGGTAGTTCTAGAAAAGGTAAAGAAGTATAAGTATTTGGGAATTTTATTGGCCGAAGATTTGGGATGGGGGGACCAGGTGCAGGAAAGTGTAAGAAAGGGATATAGAAACTTAGGGTTTGTTATGAGGAATTTGAAGGGAGCTAGTAGGGAGGTAAAGGATATGGCTTACAAAACAGTGATACGGCCTATATTGGAATATGGTGGTGCGGTGTGGGATCCATATAGGAAAGGGGAAGTCATGGAATTAGAAAAGGTGCAGCGTAGGGCGGCAAGGAAGGTTACAGGACAAGTTAGGAGATGGAGGTATGTGGAAGATAGGTTAGGGAATGTGGTAAGGGCTTATGATAGTGTTACAGCAATGATGGGGGAACTGGGTTGGGAGTCCTTAGAGGAGAGACGGAGGAGTGATAGGATGTGTAATTTATATAGAGCAGCTAGGGGGAAAGGAGGGTGGGGGGAAATCCAGAGCAGGTTGCAAGAAGGAGTTTATAGAGGGAGGGGGGATCATAATTGGAAGTTTCAGCGTCGGGTAGTGAGAAGTGATCTGGGTAGGTTTGGTTTTGTTGAGAGAACGGTAAGGGAATGGAATGAGTTGCCCGAGGAGGTTGTTGAGTGCGATTCAGTAAGGGAATTTAGAAATAGATTGACGAAAAGGAGGTGACGAGGGAGGGTGGGGAGGGGGGAGGTTTGGATAGGTTGCCACCGGGTAGTTGTGGCCCATTTGCAGCCTTTAAGTATTTTAATCTTAATCTTAATCTTAATCATCGACATTCGTTATTCTAGTTCCTGCGTGTGAACCGGAATGTCTAGTCGCTAGCTCTTAATCACTATTCCTTATCGTTAGCTAATGTGTGTGAACTCCGCTTTAGAGAATGGAATGAGTTACCCGAGGAGGTTGTTGAGTGTGAATCAGTAAGGGAATTTAGACATAGAATAAGGGATAGGCCTATGAAGTGATGAGGGTGGGTGGGGTGGGAGGGAGGTTGGGACAGGTTGCCACCGGGTAGTTATGGCCCATTTGCAGCCTTAAAGTATTTGACATTAACATTATTAACATTCATCAACATGCCTGATTGAGTTACTAGGCCTAGGCTTAGGGCAGGCCTAGTAACTCAATGAGGCCTAGGCCCGCTTAAATTTAACTATGGCCTAGGCCTAGGCCTAGGCCAACTTACTTTTAATGCAGCGTGACAAATCGTACCGTCAATCAAAACTTGATATGGCTTTCTAAAACCAAAATTGTTGCAAAAGAAATTCAAGTGCCTTTGCATTCTTCTTTTCCTTGTTATTTTCATCGTGTCGCAATGAACGAGTACACTTGTCAAAATTAAAAACACGTGTGAACAGCTGCATAACAGCTGCTGTGAACCAAAGCTTTTCAGTGGTACCAACAGGGAATATAATCTTTGGGTACCAACATCAGTGGAAGAAAGTCGCTGATTGACAGTTGACACATCGAGAAGGCTGTGGAAAGTTGTAGGTTGGAGCGGGACAGGCCGAGGCGTGATTTTTGTTGTCTTGCTTGCCCTAGCACAGAGCACTGTAGCAAATTTGAACATAACCTAAAATCTAAACATTGCGCACGCTGCCGGTTACAATTTGAGAAGTGCAGTGCAAAATTTGTATTAGAAAAGCCAGCTAAAAATGTTAATTAATAAGGTAAACCTTCTTACTGTCTAATTAGATACGAGCTTGTTTCTTTTAGCGTATTTGGCTAAACAAGTTTTACCATTACATAACCTCATTTTACTTTTTTACATGAATATGATAAATACTTTTTAGGCCTATATGGTAATTAATATTTATGTGCCAATGTGATATCTTCGGAAAATAGGCCTATGATTTCATACATAAACAATCGAATTTGTTTAGCCTACATGACAAAATAGGCCTAGCCACCTAGGCCTAGGCCACTTATCTTTCTCAGTAGGCCTAGGCCTACCTGTACGGGCTGTTGTTAGTTTAGTATACCCTCTTCTTCAGCTGGGCCTCAGCCCGGTGGCAGAGGAGAGGCAACCCTCCCTCCAAGATTTACTAATTGGGCATCGATCCTGATGCTTACAGAGGAGTCTTTTAGGTCGATGCACAATAGCGTGGCAACTGGCAAATGCTTCCCGTCATTCACAGTTAGGCCTACCAGACAATATTATTATTAAATCATGGCCAACTTTCACGTTATTCGAGTTTCCTGGGCTATTGTGCACCGCGGTTAAAGATCGGTCTACAGCTGGCTGATACAGAGCTACAGTAAAGGGGAATTTGGTTATGACATGATTTAACCACAGTATAAGGAGCATACCCCTTATACTGTGATTTAACATTGCCCAGTAGCCTAGGGCTGGGAGAAAACGGTTAATTTTGTAAACGTTTATTTTTCCGAATTTTTCGCGTTTATTTAACACACAAAAAAGTTATAATGTTCGATTGTTCTGAAAAAACATGTTCCATGAAATAACACGGGTGATTTATTATATTCGTTTTGATTGATTATATTCTCCACCTTTGTGTCTAACTGTCCACAGTCATTTTGACTCCACACACAGTGCTGTGACATCGGAAAAATCTGTGAATTGGGTTTTGGGTGTGGGTGGCGAGGGAGGGGGGTTGGTCGGGCGGGTATAAGACACGGTTAAACGTGTGTGAATGTTTGTACGTATATCTTCGTGCGGGCGTTTACACGTTTAAACGTTTACATGACTCAGCCCTGTTGCCCAGTAATGTGAATGGGAATCTATTGAAAAGTTACTTACTGTGGACCGACCTTAAAGCGCCATGCACAATTTGTTCCCGGTACAGTTCGATTATTTACATTGACTACATTTGCCGGTAACTGTAGGCCTATGCTGTGAATTTTGAATATAAATAGCCTAATACTGGTAATTCAATGTAGGCAAATAGGTTAAGAAATAGGATGTATAAAATAAAGCAAATTTACATGTAAAAGTAGGCCTTAATCCAATCTAAATGTTACAGCTGGGTCATCAAGTGTTCCGATACGTAGCGTCAAGGAATGTAGCTCTACAGTTAGTGAGAACGTCTTCCCAAGGAACTGAAACACAAAAACATGAAAAAAGTAGGTTTACTGCAACCTTTGAAACTTCTCTGCCTACCGTTTTGGTAGGCCTTATTAGAAATCAATAACTAGAAACGTTATTTTTGTAGCCTAGAGGATAGGGATGGGATGTTGTCAAGGTGGTCTGACTCAATTAACATTACCATTATAAAATTCACAACTCGGTTCGAAATTAAACAGTAGGCCTAGGTCTCTTTATTAACTTTCTTCCAAAAAACACACCTCACACTACAGACAACACAACCACCATCCATCTTATCCCTTATATGCCAACTACACGCTTCACTTAAATATATCTTTAAGTGATGTTTATAATTCAATGTTCTTCTCATGGCAATGAGAAGGCCGACTACCTGGCCAAACGTGGGAGCAAGATGCCGCAACCAGCAATACCAATAACCTACAGAGCCGTTAAATCCCATGTGAATGCAGCGATGTCCAGCAAAGTGAAGCAGCAGTGGGTGGAGAAAGGACAAAACAAGACGTGGAAACAATACACAACAACCACAAGACAAACCCCCCACAAATTCAGCAGAAGAATAGAAACCGCGCAATTCAGGCTTAACACACAACATGACCTATTGGGGAAGCACCTGCACCGGATGGGAATATTTGAGACTAGTATCTGCAAGCTATGTGGAGTGGAGGAACAGGACAGGAATCACCTCTTCAGATGTAGTAAACTTAAAACAGAACGTGACGCATTGCCTAACGGCATGAAGAGAGAAGAAAAGGAGGCCTGTCTCTACTGGTTGACCAGATCTTACATGATGGCCTGATTAAGCCAAATGTGGGCATATGATAAAAAAAAAAAAAAAAAAAATGTTCTGTGTAGTTGTCCATAATTGTCATTTAAATTGCCATTTAAATAAGACACCCATTTAAAGTAGCCATTTAAGTGGGGAGGGAGGGGGGTTGGTCGGGCGGGTATAAGACACGGTTAAACGTACGTGTGAATGTTTGTATAGGCCTACGTATATCTTCGCGTGGGCGTTTAAACGTTTACACGACTCGGCCCTGTTGCCTAGTAATGTGAATGGGAGCGTGTAGAACCCGTATTAGCAACAATACTCCGCCCTCCAATTCCAGCAGTGAGGGATTGGAGGGCGGTGTATTGTTGCTAATAGGCCTATGCCTTCTACATGCTATACTTAAATATATCTTTAAGTGTTAGATAGTGTCCAACGAACGCCCGCGCTATAGGCAACCCGCAGTACAACCGAGACGTAGGCTGCAAGACACCGCCACCTCGTCGCGCCTCAGCTTCTGTTGCTGTGGTAACTGTTGAAAACTAGCTGAGTACAAGAGCACGTCTTTTGCCCCGCTCAGTAGTTAAAGTGACCTTAATAAATGTATTTTACAACAGGTTATGGGCCCAGTTCACAAAATCTATAGGTAAAGCAATTAGTCATCCCACCTGTTACAGTTCGGCTAAAAACTCCGCGCAGCAGAGTCAACGTAAGCAGGTGAGCGACGAACCTAACCTATAAAGTATCAGCACTACAGCCTAACGCCTAGGCCTAGCGATGTCGTCCACGGACGGGAGAATATCGATTGAAAAACTCAACAACAAAAACTACCAGCTGTGGAAATTTAAAATAGAAATGTTGTTGAGCAAAGACGACCTTTGGGACATAATAATCGAAGAGACGGCGGCACAGGCCGACACACAATGGAAAAAGAAAAACCAGCGCGCCAAGGCCACTATATGCCTACTCCTGGAGGACGACCAGCTGATCCACGTACGGAACGAAACCACCGCCCGATCAGTATGGTTGGCCCTGAAAAAGGTACATGAAAGATCCAACCTCACTTCCAAATTGTACCTCCTCAGGAAACTGTACGGGCTTAGGCTCAAGAGTGAACAAAGCATGGACGAACACATCAACAAAACGCTCGAGCTAGTTAACGAGCTCAGGGGACTGGGGGAAGATCTCAAAGAAAACCACGTCGCAGCCCTCTTGCTGTGCAGCCTGCCAGATAACTACGGCATGCTCATCACGGCACTCGAAGCAAGACCGGAAGACGACATAACTCTGGAATTCGTAATTGGGAAGCTTAAGGACGAGTTTAATCGAAGAACCGAAACAGAATCGAAGACGATCGAAGAAAATGGCGAAGCCGTTCTAAAAACAGGACCCCAGTACCGGACAGCCGAAAGACTAAGATGTTTCTACTGCAACAAGCCCGGACACATGAAGAAAGACTGTCAAACCCTCAAGAGGGAATTGCGGGGCAACAGGGAAAAGGTCAAGAGCACCAGAAGAAGCAAGGCCGGTTCAAGCGAAGAAGAAGAAGAAGAAGAAGAAGAAGAACCACAGTACGCATGCTTCAAGGCAGAGGAAACCAAGAAAACAACCACTTGGTTCTTCGACTCGGGAGCAACATGCCACATGACCAACGACAGGGCTTTCTTCACAAAACTTGAGGCGAAGGAATGCGCTGTCTCACTAGCCGACGGAAACTCCATGCAGTCCAAGGGAATAGGCGAAGGTCTACTGAGATGTAAGGTAGGCCTATCACCAAAGAAATCGCTGATTGTGCGGCTCAAAAACGTGCTGTACATTCCAAGCCTGGATGGCAGCTTGATATCGGTGCCCACTTTAACAAAGCTTGGGTTCACAGTAGAATTTGAAAGCAACCAATGCACGGTTTCAAAAGCTGGAGAAACCCTGGCCATAGGCCTCAAGAAAAAGCAGCTCTATGAGGTCTGGCTTGACAGCAAAGAAACAAAGCCAAGCGCAAAATCGGCCACCCAAGAGGCAAACCATGAGAACTGCATCCACCTGTGGCACAGACGCATGGGACACCGAAACCCCGAAGCCGTCCGAAGACTGTTTCAGGAAAATTTAGCAATGGGTATGGCACTCGGTGATTGTGATACGCTGGAAAAGTGCATTACATGCGTGAAGGGTAAGCTGACCAAAAAGCCCTTTCCAAAGAAAAGCGAGGAACGGGCAGAGAAACCCCTGGGACTGGTACACTCGGACCTGTGCGGACCCATGAAAACGGAAACGCCTGGCGGAAAGAGATACATCATGACTCTAACCGACGACTGCTCTAGATACTGTACTGTTTTCCTACTGAGGACAAAAGATGAAGTTTTGGACAAGCTGAAAGTTTATTCGGCAAGAGTCAACAACATCTTCAACACCAAAATCAAGAAGATCAGGTGCGACAACGGAAGAGAGTACAAAAATGAAGCCGTTAAGTCATTCCTGGACAAGGAAGGTATCAAACTGCAACTCACCGTACCATACTCCCCCCAGCAAAACGGAGTAGCGGAAAGGAAGAACCGCTCCCTCACAGAAATGGCAAGATGCATGCTACTCGATGCATCCCTCCCGAACAAATATTGGGGAGAAGCAGTTGTCACCGCCAACTACCTGCAGAACCGCCTACCCAGCAAGTCAGTTGAGAAAACTCCTTATGAACTGTGGTTCGGCAGCAAACCCATCGTTTCCCACATTCGAGTTTTTGGAAGCAAAGCCTACAGCCACATCCCGAAGGAGAAGAGGACAAAGCTAGACCCCCGAGCTGAAGAAGGAACACTCGTTGGATACAGCGAAGAAGCCAAGGGTTACCGTATACTCAACACAGCCACCGGAAAAATCACCATCAGTAGAACCGTTGTGTTCACGGAAACCAGGCCGAAAGACAGTTTCGAAGTCATCAGCAAGAGACCGAAGGGGGAGGCAGCCAATGTAGACGCGGAGAACACCAGCCTTACAATGGACCAGGAAGCCGCGGATGAACACGCAGATAACCCTAACGACGATGAAGAGCAAGAAACGATCGAACCAGCCGCAGCAAGCCCCAGAAAATCCTCTAGAACTAACAAAGGGATCCCTCCCAGGAGACTTTTCTACCTAGCTAGAGAAGTCGTCGAGCCAGGAAGTTGGAAAGAAATGACTCAAATGAAGGGGGACCTGAAGAAAGAGTGGACAAAAGCAGCGAACGAGGAGTACGAGTCTCTGATGACTAATGACACCTGGTCATTGACCGCCCTGCCCGAAAATAAGAAGGCAATCGGAAACAAATGGACCTTCAAAGCTAAGGAAAATCCAAGTGGAAACATTGAACGATTCAAGGCCAGGTTGGTGGCGAAAGGATACTCTCAGAAGTACGGAGAAGATTACGATGAAACATTCGCCCCGGTAGCCAAATACGCCACCATAAGAACCCTCCTCACAATAGCTACGGTCAAAGGTCTAAAAATAAGACACATGGATGTGTCAACAGCATTCCTCAATGGGAACCTATCCGAGGAAGTGTACATGAAACAACCGGAAGGGTTCATCGTACCAGGGCAAGAAGAGATGGTGTGCAAGCTCAAGAAAAGCTTGTACGGCCTAAAGCAATCGGCCAGGACCTGGAACTCCAAAGTGCACTATACAATGACCAATCTGGGTTTTTCACAAGCAAAGCTGACGCCTGCCTGTACATGAAAAAGAGTGGCCTGTCATACATCTACATCACCATTTACGTAGATGACCTGCTGGTATGTGCACCAACTGAAGAAGAGCTAAACCAACTCCATCGAGACCTCAATGACTATTTTGCTATAAAAGACCTAGGCAAGGCAAGCAACTATCTAGGGATCCAAATAGACAGAGACACAAACGGGGACATGTTGCTCCACCAACATGGAAAGATACTTGCCATCATCGAACGGTTCGGAATGGGGAGCGCAAAGTGTAGTGCAACACCCATGGATGTCAGCTACCTCAGCCAAACGGGAGAGGAAAAACTGCTACCTGATAACAGAGAGTACCGACAAGCAGTGGGGACACTCCTGTACCTCACAAACGTCACACGGCCAGACATAGCTACCGCCATAAGTATCTTGAGCAGAAGACTGGAAAACCCCAGGGCTACAGACTGGACGGCAGTGAAAAGAGTGATACGCTACCTTAAAGGAACCGCCGATCTCCCACTAAGGATCGACGCGTCAGGGGACACCGTTCTCTCAGGGTTCGCTGACGCAGACTGGGGAGGTGACCAAGCAGACAGGAAATCAAGGAGCGGATACATATTTCAACTAGGAGGCAATACAATATCCTGGTCAAGCAGGAAACAAAGCTGTGTATCCCTCTCTTCAACCGAAGCAGAGTACGTGGCCACCACATTGGCCTGCCAGGAGGCTACATGGCTTAGACAACTCCTGAAAGACCTAGGACACCCCCAGGATGGTCCAACGGTACTACATGAGGACAACCAGGGGTGCATTAAGCTGGCCACATCCGAGAAGATAGGCAACCGAGTGAAACACATAGACCTCAAATACCACTACATACGAGACGTGGTAAACCAAGGAACTGTCCACTTGGAGTTCTGCCCCACAGAAGACATGTGTGCAGACAAGCTGACGAAGCCACTACCGGGTCCCAGGTTCACGAAGCTGAGGGAGAGAATAGGTCTCGCAGCCAGCAACCCACGTGAAGGACGTCCGTTGAGTGGGGGTGTTAGATAGTGTCCAACGAACGCCCGCGCTATAGGCAACCCGCAGTACAACCGAGACGTAGACTGCAAGACACCGCCACCTCGTCGCGCCTCAGCTTCTGTTGCTGTGGTAACTGTTGAAAACTAGCTGAGTACAAGAGCACGTCTTTCGCCCCGCTCAGTAGTTAAAGTGACCTTAATAAATGTATTTTACAACATTAAGTGATGCTTATAATTAATTGTACCATGTAGGCCTAGTCGTCCATAATTGTCATTTAAAAAGCCATTTAAATAAGTCGGCCATTTAAGGGAGCCATTTAAATTACAAGTGTAGAAGGCGATTGGTGATTTGTGATTATGTTGTCTGTAATGTGAAGTGTGTTTTTTGTCGTACCGGACTTGGTCCCATGGTGTAGATGCCGCTTGTGGGGTGAAGGCTGATGAGGGATGACCATTCTGGATACATTGGCTTGGGAGAGTTTTTGGTATATAAATCCCTAGATTCCCTAGCCATTAAACTAGCCTAGGCTCCATATTTTCTCGTCACATGGATTCATGTCCTTTAGTAGTCCCTGCTGTCAGATGTAGATCCTTGTCTGTTGGAAGACTCTACTCTTCTAGCTTCACAAGCCTAGCATTATTCTGATTAAAGTTAGCTATTGTATGGAATCCATGATTTCTTTTACATTGTCTTGCTGCAAGAATACAAGAATACACTTAAAATTTGAAGTCAAATTTCACTTACTACAAAATATAAATAAACAACTTTCTGTACTCACTTGGTCCTTTAATAAACTTGAACTTGGCTTTTGGGTATAGCCACGTTGATTACTACTAAACAGCTGACGTTTCGGGCAGGTTCCACCGCCCATTTTCTGAGCTAGAACTTGAAGAAGTCACAGAATGAAACCTACTCGGTCCAGCAGTGCTTTCTGTGACTGTGACAAGCCTTATTATTTTCATTCTGTGACTTCTTCAAATTTAGCTCTGAAGATGGGCGGTGTAAACTGCCCGAAACATCAGCTTTTTAGTACAGTAGTAATCGACGCGGCTATAACCGAAAGCCAAGTTCAAGTTTATTAATTGACTCGGGCCGTTAAAGCCTACGTGAGGGTTCACTCGGTCCTGTCACGGTCGCCAGTTGTCGAGGTGGTCTTACTCAATTAATTAACCATTAATTAAATTCACAACTCGGCTCAAAATTAACCAGTATTTATTTATTAACAACAAGGTTTAAAGGTGGAAGTGTCTTTAAATGTTTATATTTTGCATGCAAATGCATATAAACATTCTTGATACAGTGATGAAGAATGGCTTCTAGCCTGGTCGCATTCCTCGCCGAGTCTCACGACTGTGCGTTTTTCCCCTGGGGAGTGCGGCCGCACTCCCCACCGTTTGTCCGTAAACTGTGCGCTCGTTCCCCACGGAGCCTGGTTATATATCCGAAGCCGGTGGTAGGGGAAAAACGCACAGTCGTGAGACTCGGCGAGGAATGCGACCAGGCTAGAAGCCATTCTTTATTTCAATTTGCAAGTACATTGTGATTTTGACATGGGATGTGAATACAAGAAAAGAAAGAAGTGTCGCAGAAGTCTAGTGCCAGGTGAGGGGGAAGGAGGGGGTTGAGAAGAAAACGCTTACAGTACTTATAACAGTGGCATAACCAAATTGGAGGCCCCCGGGCAAAAAAAGAAATAAAGTACTCCCCCCCTCTCCCTTCAAAAAATACTCCTATAAGTATAGTCAGAGGCAGGAGTTTATGGTGAAAACTTTTTGAATATTTCGTTTTTAAGATTTAAAATGTGGTGAATTGGTGTTGAATATTTTGGAAAAAATCGTTTTTATAGCGGTGTTAATTTTTTTCTATTTTTGGCTACTTTGGGACCATGGAAAATGCATAGGCTAAACATTAGAACACAAATATGTATCAACCTACATTTATTAGGTACATCGCACAACTATAAACACATTAATTAATCAATAAATCACTGAGTATGCCTATGTAAAACAGTGAACACTTATTGTAGGCATTGTAGTTTCCTTAATCTATGTCTCCAAATTGCAGTGCGTTGCCGAAAACGCCGTTCGGCCGTGAGTGACTGTTGACAAAAAAAAAAAAAAAATTGGGCGGTAAATCGCATATATTTGTCATTAATGTATTTCATTCCAACGTTATTCGTGAATAATGGGTAGAATCGCTCATATCGCGGCTATAGTTAAAAATCGCGGAAATTCGCACACAAAAATGTCATTTTTTGTCAAAATGTCATGTCACCACAAGTACCTAAAATGTCCACATCTCTAGTTATAAAACTTTTTCTAAGAAAATCGCATTTATCGTTAATAGTTACCATAAACTCCTGCCTCTGAGTATAAAGTTCCAACTAAAAAAAAGTGTTTGAAAAAGCTCAACTAAAATGTCTTTCATCTAACTTTTGTTTTTTTGTGTCCGCGAACACCTTGACGACGTTCTTTGTTTACATAAAATTTGAGATTCCTCGTGCTCCACTGACGAACACCCTCAAGCTTCGGAAACGTTCTTGCCTTAGTAGGTTTTTTTATAATTTATAATTTAAAAAAGAGCTTTCAGCGGTGGCAACTGTAACGTGTACCAGGCCAGTTTACACACATCAGGAAAACTGGCAGAAAGAGCAACATTTTCTGTCAGATTTAGGGCCGTGTGCAGGGTCAAGTGTCAAGTTAAGTACAGGATTTGTAGCTGTGGAATTGTTTCTTTACATGCTATTTTCCATAAGAACAAACTCCATAGCAACCATAAACAAATCACATACTTAACTCATCTCTGCATTCCACCCTTAGTTGTGCTGATGTGATTGTGATTGAATGTGACTTCTAAACTGCCAACCTGCCCAGGGACTGCTGCCTTATCATGGCGGGCAGGTTTGCGTGGTTTGGTTCTTCCGAGAGCTATGGCGGCGGAAGCGTATACTCTTTTGTTAGGGCCACCCTAACCAACCGGACAGGTCGAGATAGAGAAGTCAGACGAAAGGCGGTCTACGTCCTCACATACACTTGTTGGGTTGTCATCAGGAGCGCAGAGCCGTCAGAATGGCTCATGTGTCCGAAGCATAGCATGTAAAATGATACATCAGTTTGATGGAGCATTTTGACAAATCTGATATCAATGTATTGCATAGATCAATGGATGCTAATAAATACAAATTGATTGTTTCTTGGTTATATATAAACCAAACCAACATACATGTTTTAAACTTTTAGAGTACCGTAGGCCTACTATACTAAGTAGGCCTACTGCATACATTATTATGATCACTCAAAAGTAAAATATAATTCTTCTAAAATGGTGCCTAATACCTAATAATAGTAGGTAAGTCTAACTCGAGTGGCGTCCGCGTAGGCTTATACATAGTTAAATGTTTATGTAATTATTGTCTCTAGATTGCCACTTTTTTAAATCATTGTTCTTTGAGCAACGAGCTTATAAAAGTAACACCAGTAGGTCTATACCTTTGTGTTTGTTGCAGCGTTGAACGAAGTTACACTGCTTGGAAGAGTGGGAGGAGAACCGCAGAAGAGAGGAACCGAAGAGCATCCCGTAGTTATCTTCTCACTTGCAACGCATACTAATTACAAATATGAGTCTGGTAGGTTTTAAAATAGATGCTGAGCTTGTTGTCTCTTGTTGTCAAATGTGTAAGATAGTTGTTAGAGTTACGAAAAGTTAGTAGTTGTTACGTAAGATAATTGTAGTATAAATTTATTTCTCTCACAAAATGTAGGTATGGACCAATAATTAGAGTGGTGCCCCTAAATGGATTCGAACCTAATTATTATGTTCAGACATGTTCAGACATTATTATGTTCCTTCAATTTCCATTACATCGAATGTTTTTATTTTTTATTATCTAATAAGAGGTTTTGGATTGTAGAGTACCAGTAGGCTAACCATTCAATATAATCAGCATAATATTATGGTAAACTATAGCAGTTAGGCTATGACACTGCTTTCAGCGCTCTGACCGTATTGACACTTGTCGGTGTCGGTTTTCATTTTTCCGGGTAGGCATATGCCAAATACAACGAAATCGAGGTACGGTATCTCGATATGTTTGCCATTTTCTAAAATTCTGTAGTGGTAGGCCTACCGTATTTAGCAACACTTTGGAAATGTTGTATTCCATTGCCTAAAGGCATTGAAATAACATTATCTCAGCAAACAAGTATTTTTTGTTACATTTGCCAACATCAGTCCTTCCAAACTTGGTCTTAAGTTTGGAAGAACACTCTTTCCTTCCTTTGTAGTCATCTACTTGGACTCTTTCGTTAACATTTCTCCAACCTGACACACCGTTAAAGGCCCACTAAACCCAAACATACATGTGGAGTCATTAGACGCTGATGCTTTTGTGTAAGTCAAATGAAAAAGTCCTACCGCTCAATGAGGCTTCGTTCAGCCTACAGCGCAGGTTTCGTTTTATCTCTGACGTCGATCGATACGGGTTCGATCGTTTGGCTGAGATCCCCATTAAAATTAAACGTGGGAAGAATGTCTCACTTCCATATCAGTAGTCTGATATCATCGACGTAATCTGTGAATCATTGTGACTTTTTGAGTGGTTCTTGTCGATTCTGGTATGTGAGGTTTTTATTATGGAATCATGGATGGATGGAAACAAAACCTTGTAATCGCCCGCATGCTAACAGCATGCGCATTACCGTTACCATGCATAACGCTTCAAACGACCAAATTAGTTGTAATACGACGATTGAATTTGGTATCAAATTCTGTATCAAACTGTCATCTTATATATGCTGGAAACAGATTATAGCTGTACCTACAAACAAATTACTTACGAAGTTGTAATGCGTTATTTGAAACTGTGATGTTGCAATGAGCCGGGCGTAACGAGAAGACACGAACGATGCATTCAAGGCGTTTACTAAGCACATAATGGCATGAGATGTCAACTGTGGGCATAAAAAAAGAAGAAGAAGACTCTACAACATGGTCTCAAATAACACGTCATAAATTTGTTTGTAGGTATAGCTAAAATCTGTTTCCATCATATGAAAGATGACAGTTTTATTCAGAATTTGGTACCAAATTCAACTGTTGTATTACAATTAATTTGGTAATTTGTAGCATTATGCGTAAGGTGACCATACGTCCCGGATTTCCCGGGACAGTCCCGTTTTTTTACACTCTGTCCCGGCGTCCCGAAGACTTTTTGAAAAGCACTTAAATGTCCCGGAATTGTGATACACGTTTCTAATGTCCCGGAAATTATCGATGCGGCAAGTATTATAGAACAAAATGCGTGATATATTGAGTTACTTGTGATGGCAGCTGTACACGTAGCTTACCGGTACCATATCAGCTGACCGGCCTACCCCATGGTAGAACGATCTTACCCTACCCCTACACCCTACCGTCTCCCTACCGCGCCTAGGCTTTGACCTTTGAACTTTGATACTGTGTGTGTGTTTGTTTGTGCTGCGACAATGCCGCCACCAAAAAGTAAATGTAAATTTAACAGTAGTTACGGTACTTACAGACTACAGTAGTTAGTCTGAAGCCCAGAATTCATTCTAAAACGCTTAAAACCACATAAAAAAACAATTTTTCGAAAAGTTGCCTGCGGCGCTGTTGTGGGGGGCATCATTGTTGTCGCCGAAAGTTGTGTTTGTCCCGGAATTTCGAGTTGTGAATATGGTCACCTTAATTATGCGTGGTCACGCGGCGATTACAAGGTTTTGTTTCCATTATCATAAAAATCTTGCATATATCAGTATCGACAGGAACAACCAGTCAAAAAAATCAGAATGATTCACAGATTACGTTGATGTCACTCATTTGGAAATCGATCTACAATTGAGTGAGTTACAAGACATGGAAGTGAAACATTGTTCCTTGCACTTAATGTTAATGGGGATTTCAGCCACACAATCAAACCCGTATTGGTCGACGTCACAGACAAAACAAAACCTTCGCTGTAGGCCGAACGAAGCCTCGTTGAGCGGTGGGACTTTTTCATCCGACTTACGCAAAAGAGTCAGCGTCTAATGACTTGACATGCATGTTTGGCTTTAGTGGGTCTTTAACAGTGTTTATCAGTGTTTAGCAAAGATCTATGTGAACCGAGAGGCTTAGTCCTTGGATATTAAAACCTTAAACCTGGACCTTAAAAATCTGTGTAAATGCACCATAATAGAAACAAGAACTACATATTTTGAAAAATTGAAATGTTGGTGGAAATACGACGCGTCGACACATTGAAGTTTTCAACGTCATTGCGCCTACTATCATTTCCTGAAACCTGCTTCTTCTAAGTTTGCGAAATTGCGCCACAATTGCGGGCCGCCCCCACCCATTCCCAACCTGTCTCAGATCTCACTACAGGCTATCTTGAGGGAAAAATAGACTCAAAAATGTTTGCCTCCGAACGGCCGGGGCTGCGCCCCAGACCCCCGTTACCCAACGCAAGTCCACACAATGTAAAAGACAATGTGTCCCGGTTTTTGCTTTTCAAGTTGTCACCCTACCATTAGAGCTAGTGGCATCTTTTAACTTTGCCTGTAACTCTCCTGGCTGCCTTCCATTGTACCTTTTCCACTGCCATGGTATCTCCTTTCCTGTACAGATCCCATATAGCTCCTCCATTATCCATTAAGACTTGGCTAAAACCTTGTAGTATGCCTTTTCCTTCACCTCCCTTCTTACCCCCTTTAACTTTCTCATTACAAAATTTAGGATTGTATATTAACTTTTTGCATACTGCCTATACTTGATCAGTCCAAACTAGTTTTTTTTGTTTCATCACTCCTAAATATTTATAAATTATTTACTTCTTCAAGTACCCTACCTTGTAATACATATTTTTTACGGTCACTCTTTCTCCTACGTCACGTAAATTTAATGACCTTGCATTTTTCTACATTTAGCCCCATCATATTTTTTTTACACAATCATCTACACTTCCCAAATCTTTCTGCAGTTTAATCTCATCTTTCATTAGCATGTAAAAAATGCAATCATCTGCGAAATGTCTACACTTAACACCCGATCAAATCAACCATATCGTTAATAAGAATGGTAAACATTAGGGGCCCAAGTACACTTCCTTGAAGAATCCCTGATGTCACCCCTATATCTTTGGATAGCTTTTCTTCAACTTGAACTTTCTGAAGTATATCTGCTAGAAAATCCTGTACCACCTAACTACTCTCTTGTCGCTAATTATACCATCTACTTTGGCAATGAGCTTGTTATGTGGAACCTTATCAAATGCTTTAGCAAAGTCAAGAAAAATAGTGTACACTTTATCACCTGCATCAATGCACTCCCCAAGCACCTGAACTAAACCTATAGGCCTACTAGCTGTGTTTCACAGGAGTGCCTCTTTCTAAATCCATGTTGAAAAACCTTAGAACTTGGTAAGACTCTTCGTATTACATTCTCACGAGTCTAGACTTCCTGTGCATCAATAATTTGTATGATTCCCCATTCCATTAGCCATTAAACTGATTTGGCTTTAGGCCTATGTAAGTTTCTAAATTAGGTATCATAGGTATCACTGATCCAATGCATCTTCAAGCCTTAATTTTATTTTTGCAATTTACAAACACTTCAGATCTAAAAACAGTTCATCAATTTGACATCTCTACAAATAAGAATATCTCACCGGTAGTTTCTTAAAAGTTATATGTGTGTCTTTTCGCATCCTAGGAGAGTTCATGCAAAGAACAGACTGGCACAGAATTTGCGTCTTCAAGCCGTCACTTCGTGATGCAGTTCACACGTACCTGAAAAAGGGTCAGCGAGTCTACGTCGCTGGTCGTCTCACTTATGGGGAGGTCAAAGACGAGAGTGGAAACACCCGCACAACTACGGCAGTTGTAGCCGACGAAGTGATATTCTTCCAGTCCAACAGTCCGTCTTAGGTATTTACCGTTACGTTAAATCATACTCGTAGGTCACGTAAGCGTTGACGTAAGAATCTCCCAACTGATTCAATGAAATCAGTTTTCATTTCGTACCAACATCAAGGTTTAAGTAGGCCTACTATACAATTTAATTGAATGGTTAAAATAAATACTGCACAGTGATGAATTGTTTATACAGGCCTACATTTTTCATTTGTACATTTTTCACAGCAATCAATTTTGTCAATTGAGCTCATTAATCATCTAGTACTTATTATTTCTGTTCAGTTGTATGTAGGCCTACACTTCTTCAAGCTGGTCCTCTAAAAAGTGTGTATAAACAACATTTCACTGTTGTAGATCCAATTGACCAATTCTCAATCTAAAAAAACATGCACATTTACCTAGTTATGTGTATTCAGTTGTCAATTAGTGAACTTTGGTCATGAATAGTTCCTGTCAGTGAAATCAGTGAGATATGATTTAGTTAGCTACCATTAGGAAATTGATCGGCAGATGAGTACTGTATAACATGTTGCGTTGAATTGAGGTATTGACTATAGGAGGTCATTAAAATGTACAAAATTAAAGCTTGTAGCTCCATATACAGCACGTAACACATATAGACGGAGAGCCAGCAACATAAAAGCTCCCCTCATAAGGTACATATGTTTTGACTATTGGAATAGGAGCGGATAAACTACTCTACTAACAAAACGCGCGTCTTACTCCTCAACGTGGGGGCTTTTAGGCCCCACAGGGGGCCAAAAAAGCCGAAAAAAGGCCCAAGTTCCCCTCATAAGGTACATGGTAGGTCTCGACGGCAAATGAACCGGAAATGTTAGTACAAATAGAAAATACTGAGTCAGACGGGCTGAGTGGGGGGTTTACCCGAGTCAGACGCCCTCAAAAAGGGCCCAAAAAGGCCAAGGTTCCCCTCATAAGGTACATGGATGGAGTAAACGCTATTTTGTAGAGATAAGTGTCCCAAATAGGAATTCGAAGAGTAAGACGGGATATTAGGGGGCGTTTACCGATCAGACGCCATTTTACCCAAAAAGGGCCATTTTTTATTTTCACACATGCATGCGCTTAAACACTCAAATCATATCCGGAAATGTCTTGAGACGTAGAAAAACATACATTTTAAAGAAATGTTGTGTTATTGTCCTCGCCAGACGCCCTCAAAAGGGGCCCAAAAAGGCCAAGGTTCCTCTCATAAGGTACATGGATGGAGTAAACGCCATTTTGTAGAGATAAGTGTCCCAAACAGGAATTCGAAGAGTAAGACGGGATATTAGGGGGCGTTTACCGATCAGACGCCATTTTACCCAAAAAGGGCCATTTTTTATTTTCGCACATGCATGCGCTTAAACACTCAAATCATATCCGGAAATGTCTTGAGACGTATAAAAACATACATTTTAAAGAAATTTTGTGTTATTGTCCTCGCCAGACGCCCTCAAAAGGGGCCCAAAAAGTCCAAGGTTCCCCTCATAAGGTACATGGATGGAGTAAACGCCATTTTGTAAAGATAAGTGTCCCAAATAGGAATTCGAAGAGTAAGACGGGATATTAGGGGGCGTTTACCGATCAGACGCCATTTTACCCAAAAAGGGCCATTTTTTATTTTCACACATGCATGCGCTTAAACACTCAAATCATATCCGGAAATGTCTTGAGACGCAGAAAAACATACATTTTAAAGAAATGTTGGGTTATTGTTCTCGCTAGACGCCTTCAAAAGGGGCCCAAAAAGGCCAAGGTTCCTCTCATAAGGTACATAGATGGAGTAAACGCCATTTTGTAGAGATAAGTGTCCCAAATAGGAATTCGAAGAGTAAGACGGGATATTAGGGGGCGTTTACCGATCAGACGCCATTTTGTCCAAAAAGGGCCACTTTTTATATTCACTTATCACAATTGTGGACTTCTTAAATTATTGTAATGTATATATTGTAATGTGTATTAGTGTGTATTATGAAACTAACTGTGAATGTTATGAAACTAATACAATGTTGAACAATGTCAATACCATATTATTCCGCTCTTGTGTAAAGCATTTCAGTTGAATACAATTATTGCAAAAATCGATGTTTCTTGTAAATTATTTGTTTATAGGCCTACTTTGGATGCATACCTGCATTTCCAAAATTCCTAACAAGTAAAATAAATAAAATCCTGACATTAATAATAATAAATACTGGTATATTAAAGTTAGGGGTGGGCGGAGCTTCAAAACTATCGCATCCGGATCGAGGCTGTGGGGGGGGGGGGGGGGGGCTGGCGAGGACTTCACACAATATCTTTGAAATGTATTCACCTCTAGGGGCATTTAAGAATATGTTTTGGGTGTTTAAGCGCATGCATATGCGAAAATAAAAAATTGCCGTTTTTGGGTAAAATGGCGTCTGATCGGAAAACGCCCCCTAATTTCCCGTCTTACTCTTCGAAATCTTTTTTTGGACACTTATCTCTACAAAATGGCGTTTACTCCATCCATGTACCTTATGAGGGGAACCTTGGCCTTTTTGGGCCCCTTTTGAGGGCGTCTGGCGAGGACAATAACCCAAAATTTCTTTAAAATGTATGTTTTTCTACGTCTCGAGACATTTCCGGATATGTTTTGAGTGTTTAAGCGCATGCATGTGCGAAAATAAAAAATTGCCCTTTTTGGGTAAAATGGCGTCTGATCGGTAAACGCCCCCTAATATCCCGTCTTACTCTTCGAATTCCTATTTGGGACACTTATCTCTACAAAATGGCGTTTACTCCATCCATGTACCTTATGAGAGGAACCTTGGCCTTTTTGGGCCCCTTTTGAAGGCGTCTAGCGAGGACAATAACCCAACATTTCTTTAAAATGTATGTTTTTCTACGTCTCAAGACATTTCCGGATATGATTTGAGTGTTTAAGCGCATGCATGTGCGAAAATAAAAAATGGCCCTTTTTGGGTAAAATGGCGTCTGATCGGTAAACGCCCCCTAATATCCCGTCTTACTCTTCGAATTCCTGTTTGGGACACTTATCTCTACAAAATGGCGTTTACTCCATCCATGTACCTTATGAGGGGAACCTTGGCCTTTTTGGGCCCTATTTGAGGGCGTCTGACTCGGGTAAAGCCCCCACTCAGCCCGTCTGACTCAGTATTTTCTATTTGTACTAACATTTCCGGTTCATTTGCCGTCGAGACCTACCATGTACCTTATGAGGGGAACTTGGGCCTTTTTTCGGCTTTTTTGGCCCCCTGTGGGGCCTAAAAGCCCCCACGTTGAGGAGTAAGACGCGCGTTTTGTTAGTAGAGTAGTTTTTCCGCTCCTATTCCAATAGTCAAAACATATGTACCTTATGAGGGGAGCTTTTATGTTGCTGGCTCTTGGACTAATAACACACGCTGCAGCACGCAATAAATGTAAATCCAGGATATGACAAAAACCCTTTCGTACAGAAGCAACAGTCTTCTCCATATACCTTTTTATCAGTGTTGGGGCGAGAACTTTTAAAAAGAACGCGTTCCCGAGAACGCGTTCCCGAGAACGCGTTCTTTTTTTGTGAACTTTCCAACAAACTTACTCTTTTTTCAAATGAGTGAACTTGAACTTTCAAAAGTTCTTTTTGAGAATGAACTTTTCAATTTTAGAAAGTTCTTTTGAAAGTTCATTCTGTTCGATGATTGAGCATCTGTCAACGCGCCGTCGAGGAACACGCGAATCGTATAACTGTATAACTGTATAATACATAACAATTATTATCAACAATTTTTACCAACTAAAGGGGCCTACTAGTCTTTGTAAAATAAAACAATAATAGGACGGGCTTAGCCCTGGTAGTTTTAGTGAAGAACAGCACTTTTGTACATACATATACATACACTATCACTAATCGCTATCACTATCACTAATTAATCGATACACTAATCGCTATTTTCACATGTCTGTAATAATATAAACTGAAACAACAATACAATTATCCTTCCTTGAAGTTCTTAAGTTTTTTATTTCTACAATGGTAGGCGCCTATAGCCCTACATCAGACACCTAATGCCAGCATTCAATATCTTACCTTAACATGCATGTTTTTCTTCCTATTTAAGCCATACAAGGCAATCGATTATTTGCATGACTGTTAATACAATGTGGTGACACTTTTTCACAAAAGAACTTTTAAAAGAACTTAGTTCATATTTTAGACGAACTTGAACTTTTCAAAATTTTAGGTTTTGAAAAGAACTTGAACTTTATTAAAGTTCATTATTTGAGCTGTGAACTGAACTTTTAGAAAGTTCATTTAAAAAAAGAACTGCCCCAACACTGCTTTTTATCCAATATGGCTTGAGGATGGGATGTGTACAAGTCTGTGTATGTGTACATGTACATTATGAGTAATACAATAAATCTTTTCATATGCCCACAATATTGAAACTACTCAGTCTTCATGTGTTTCTAAATGTTCAATCACTGAACTCAGAGTTACACGCGCTCTTTCAGTTGCCGCCACCTTACCAAAAATTACAATCCCACACCACGATCTGTCCCCACACTTCTCTGTGTTATAGACGTCCTCTTTTACCCTTTCGCCTTTGAACGCCGCCGCAGCGTTTAGTGTTCAGACGGCATCTTTTTTTTTTTTTACCAAAAAATCATGTTCATGTGTACAGGAAGGGACAGCCAAGAGTTTACTCGTTTAGTTAGATACACGCGTTTGCCCACCCCTAATATGGCTGCTCATTATTGCTACTCAATCATCAATCATCATCTACAAATGTGACAGCTGTTCATAGATAGAGACTAGAAAATAACAAGGCAAGAACAGTAAAACTCGATCAATCGTTTTTCAAGGGAACAAGCAGAAAAACCGATGAATGTGAGTATTTAAAAAAACTCCAAATATGTAATAATCAGCTTGTTGCCAAACACTTGTCCAATTTTTATTTTCATGATAGTAGCCTACATGTGCATGCCATAATGATGTGTGAGGGATGTCAATGATAGGTAGGGCCTAAGCACATTCACAACTTAATCTGTGCTGTTGTGGCCCGCCTCACCCTACACCCAGTTATCATTGGAGTGTTACTAGTGGAAAGATATGGCGCACTCTTCGAGAGAACAAAATGCATATCACCCTCACCCCCCTCCCACAGCCGACAGAATGAGCTGTCAGCCGCTCTGCTGTCCTCCCCACCCCATCCGACCGGCCGGCCAACTAACTTGAGAAAGAGCGACAGAGGATTGCAACTGCCAGTGTCCCCCACCCCTCCCCTCTCCCAAGTTGCTGACGACGCAGGTAGCGGGATGGATGGTAGCGAGACTCGAGCGATAGGAAAGTTGACCATGTAAAGTCCAATTCAAGCAATCCTGCTGTTTTTTTTTTTTTATATGGGAATTACCATGAGAAAAGTTGCTCGGTTCTACTTGGTAGCAACAAGCCAAAAAATCGCGTTTTCTTTCATTTTTTAACCGCCTGCTTTTAGAGTATGGTATTTTTTAGTCATGCTTTCCATATTTGAGGGTCCACATATACAAATGGTAGTTTTTTAGTTTTTCACATGAATATCCCTTTAAGTTGTCAGCCTGACTATCACATAACGATATCCTTTTGGTAACCAGACTTAACAACTTCATGGTTTTTGTTATATTTTCTTCATAAAATATTGGCGGCCCGTAAATATTTTTGGAACTTTTATTGAAAAAACGATTAATTGAGGTTAATTTATGATCTGTGCCAAATTATTTTGTCCGATGAATCCAAAAAAAATACAATCGATCCTAAACCGACGAATACGAGTCAATTTAACATTGTTTAGATGTTACTTAATCGGGACCTGCACAATGTATAAAGTTTGTTCATTCGAACGATTCGGAGGTCTAAGATATAAGATACATTGGAAGCGATAAGCTGCCCTTTGTGCTATAGTTGCTACGGCTGGCGACAGTGGAAAGACAGGTAGCAGCACTCCACACGGAGTCCGGGGACACGTATCTACCGATCACAGCACGGTTTTGTAAAATTCAACTACGTAATAGGAAGCCAGTAACAAGTGTTTATCCCAATTTACAAGAAGAACTGCGTCGACCCCTCCTTCTACACGGTGCCTATACATTGGTTACCTGACAATAGTGTTTTAAAAATACTGCAACTTGAAATGAAAGCACACTGACTAATTATCCCCCACATCAGGTATCTATCTGTGTTGACACCCTGTACCTGTCCCGCAAGAGAATACCTGACCTGCGAGCCAACATATAAAAGGAAATATAATTGCCAGGGGTTTCCTGAATGTTATCTTGTACCTCGGAACCGTTCGAATAAACAAACTTTACGATGAAAACGGAAAAAGATCAATGAGAAAACGATAGATGGAGGTTTTACTGTACATAATAAATCATAAATGTTAAGGTTAAGAAGGTTTCTGTCATTCTCCTTGATTTCTTTATGAAGCCAGCTGTGGTATGGATTACGTATGGAAATTGTGATACTATGTAGTACCGATAAAGCTGTTTCACATTCATACCTAGGTACCTACTTCCGGAAAAACAAAACACTTAAAAGTAGAAATAATAGCCCTATTTATCATTACAAATTACTAATTAGTATAATTTCGTCATTATGTGTATATAATTTCATATTCGTCCCCACTTCCACAGTTAGTTTTTACTACATAGAAAATCTGGCTAACTCAGTCTTACCAACTAAGACAGAATTTCTTTTGGTAGGGCCTAGTTTATTTTTCAAAAACTACCTCTATAACAAAGTTACCCGTATGTACGATTTTGATAGTATCTACTTCAAAACATGTCTCCATTGGGGATTTTGAGGTGTAGCCCTACATATTGTTTATTAAGTCTATAGTCTTACCAATAATTGCTATAAGATTGGCAATGATACTAGCCTCACTTTGTAGGTCTACAGTGTTTTATCCAGCCATACTACTTGTACCCTAAATAAATATAAATTTGACTTTCAATTGTTAAGAAATTGAAATTTTCATTTGTAGTTTTATCATTTTCTCTGTTTTATGTATTTTTTTTTGTAGTGCTTGCTAGGAGTAGGCCTAATGATGAGAAAGAGTTTGTGTAAGGTCTTATTATAATTTTGCCATTGTTAACATCACATTTAATAGTAAAATAATAGAGCTGGACTGATTCCGATTCTTCATTCAATTTTTTCATCACCGATTCTTTCAAATTTCGCGCCAATTCCACAACATGGTCGATAGTCAAAGGTCGATTTCTCATACATGTGCACAAATCACGGGCTACCTAAAAGTGTGGAAAGACATTATCAGTCGCGAATAATAATATCTTTTTCATTTTTATTATCAGATTTGCACTTTGAGCGACTGAATAATGGTTCGCTTTGGAAATTCATGTTCATGTACTAGTAGTCCGTTAGAACTTGGAATCTAGCGCCTAGGCCTATATTTTATCTTCCATTGAAACATGTTAAAATACATTTGCTTTTAGGTTGTTTGCTGTAGAATTTTTGCCTATTTCCCTGTGAGCATTGGACATAAATTAGGATCTTGATATATCTAGGCCTAGCAGCTATGCGCCTGGACTTGACTTGTAAAATGCACTCCAAGCCTAGACTGGAGGAAACCAAAGACCCTAGGCCTTACCTAGCCTAGCAAGGTTTAGGCCTAGGCCTAAAGGGCCGTTTACATAAATGACTAGTTGATTAGTGACTAGCCCACTTGACTAAGCCACAGGCTTATTTCATTGGCTATGAGTGAGAATACTGCGTTCTGATGGGCTGTGACTAAGGTTTGTCTTGACTTGACCAAGGAATTTAAATATGTTTAATTCCTTAGTCAAGTCAAGACATTTACAGCCAATCAGAGTGCAGTAAGGTTTGTCTTGACTTGACCAAGGAATTGAAATATGATGAATTCCTTAGTCAAGTCACAGCCAATCAGAGTGCAGTGTTCTCAGTCATAGCCAATGAAAGAAGCCTGTGGCTTATTTGGAAGTTAATTAGAAGATTTGCCGAGCAAAGAAATAGATTCAAGAACCAGGCGTAGGACTTAAAATACTAACATCAAATTTATCTATGTAGGGCATGTATATCCTTCTCCTTGTATTTAAAACCTAGGCTACATTGCATGCTTAGGCCTATGCCTACAATTAAATGTACTTATTTTCAACAAATTTCAATTTTAAAGGTACATGTTGCTAATTGTGCTACCATAGTAATTTACAATTTTTGTAAAGAAAAAGGTAAAAGAAATTGGTATCGGTGAGAATCGGTGTGTAGAATCAATAGATAATTAGAATCGGTAAAAAAGTGAAATTGGTCCAGCTCTAATAATAAATAATATCTATTTGTACTGTAATTTTTCTGTTTTTCACCAACAAAATTTGATGTAGTAATTTACTTATTAGTTATTACTGTGTATGAACTAAGTAGAACATATGGTAATGAAAAATGTTAGGTCATGAAACTTGATCTTCGAGGGATTAGAGACGAGTTGATGAGTTGATGCCAGGATACAGTACTAAAACTATATTTTCAAATTATATTACTGTATTCAAATAACTGAAGATGTATCATAAATATGAGACGTAAAGCCCCATTAATCAATCATCTCTGAAGATGTATGGTGAACTGCAACAACACCAACAGTAGACTAATGTAGAAATAATTGTCCGTAAAGTGTGGCATCTACCCGTATCGTACCCATAAAGATTCAGTGCATGGTAAGGAATTGGTAATAAGTACGTATTCAATGTCATTTTCAAAAGCTGTATTTTTATTAACAGCTTATACAGAAATAATTGTTTCTAAATAAACCCTTTGTACATCATTTTCACAAACATGAGATCTTTTTATATCATTGTCTGGTTTTTATAAATACAGTAAATAAGATGTCACATTTTCTCGTTTTTGATTGTGAGTACGTGTGCACTTTTTTCGCTCAAGCTGCCCAATCATCCCAATATTTCCCCAATTTCCAAAGGGGTAATTTTTTACCTATTAGTCGCAAAGCAGAATGAGGTCAATTGTACAACTTGTTCGGGCATACTTTACTTTTACAGTCTAATTTAAAAAAATTAACTTATCGATGTAGGATCAACAAAGACTTAAAATGATCTAGGATTATTCCATTAAAATGGCTGTACACTTGTATCAATCAATAGCTAGCTACTAGTAAACAGTAAACACCCTTGCAACAAAACATTACATAAACCAAAGCTAACTACATATAATAGATTTCTTACTTTTTATTTACAAAGCTTTACTAATCATAATTACCCTAGCACATATAGTAGTCATTTAGTTACCAGTCCAATATATGTACACAACAATTACCTATTTGCAAACAAGAAGAGGCTGATTTGCATCAGGTATTACAGTAAGAATTGTCACAAGAGTGAATTTTATTAAAATAACTTCGTCGTATTTTTACCTGAATGTTAATTGTATAAAGCAATGCATTCCCCTGAAGCCCAAAGAAAATCACCAATACACCCAAATGTTTCTAAATTATTGGCCAAAGTAGGAAACACTTCCTGAGACACTGCACTTGCGGGTGGAATGGTTTTAACCCTACGTTGATATATGGCTGTTCAACAGAGAACTAATTAAATAAATAAACTGTAAAACAGGAAACAGCTGTGTGACTGCATTAACAGAAGAAAATACGTACAGTACACTGCTGTTTTTCCATTGGGTGTGATAAACTGGGAACCCTGCATTTTTCTTTCCATTAAAATTGCTTCCTGCTACCAATAGCAGTTAGCTTGTGCCGTAGCAATACGGTACAATGCCTTGAACATGAGTAGGCCTATTTTACTATGTAGTTACTAACTACAGAAGTATGTATGTAGTTCAGGTAGCACCATCATCAGCACTGAATCATTGTCAGCACCGTTACTTTAATAATTACGAAAATAATCTCACAAAAAACTTTCGATGTCAGTGGGATGTACTTCCATTTTCCATAATATGGTCCATCAGTTGCACTGTTTATACCCGAGTACTGCAAAAGTTCCACAAAGAAGGAAGAGTATTTATTTAACCACAATCATTATCACTATCTCATTAGGTATATATAACTGAGACATAATTGGCACAATTTCCTTTTCTCTCTTAAGGCCCAAAAAGTGCCTTGTTGCTTTAAGATTATGTACCTTCAACCATGTATATGAACGTACCTATACATCATTAGAGGTCTGATAGATCACCAATCGGATCGTTAAAACAAAAAGGCAAATGAAACACGACTGTCTTATTTCAAAATTTGATACAAATGAATTATACAATGTTGACTCATCACAATTTGTTCCTTCACATTTCCATGACTGCGTTGTCAAAACTCAAAACCTACTTAAAGCTTGGTACGCATTACGTAACGAAAACTTCCTCTGGGTAAAGCAAATCACTTGGCGCTATTGTCGGAGCTGTCTTCGTCCTGCTTAATGCCGTGGGTCCGACTGGGACTGAGGTCCGTCGGATGTTCCATGCTCAGGTCGGTGGGCAGGTCCTCCATGGGCATGTCGTCGTCAGCACTGGGCTCGACCTTGACCCCGGCGGCTGACAGGTGCGCCATCGCCTGTTGCTGCATCAGCAGCTGCTGCTGTTGGAGAGACGAGCTGGACCGAGCGGGGCCCATCTGCTGGCGGAGCAGCGACATGTTCTTGATGCTCTTCAGCTCGCTTGGATTACGAAGGAACCTAAACAAACAAACGTTGTTTGTATGCATACATTGGAACCCCACGTAACATTGTTCAGTAAAAAGTAAACCTAATGATTGATCATTGGGGCTTAACGTCTCATATTTATGCAACTATGGCTAATCGATACGATGAGCGGGTGATAATGAAGATCAAGAATAAAGTCACATCCGAATCAGATCCATTGTACGTTGCGTGGGTCGTCATATGGGAGTCCAGCAAGGGAGGGCAGGGCCAAGTGGGAGGAGAAATATTCAGTGAGACAGTGGGGGGGAAAGGGACAGGGTCTCCTTCTGTCGCCTCTTACGACTAGCAGAGTCACTCTGGGCCTATTCTAACTGAACTGAACTGAAGATATATTTGAATGTATAGGATACATAGGAGGAACAATGAGTCAATAACTCATGATGAGCTCCATTACGAAAAATGAGTAAGTTCCAAGTAAAGGGATGATTTACTTACTGGTAGCAATGTCTTTCTCCCTGCACCTTACGCAGTATATTGACCCGGTAGTAATATCTGAGAGCTCGTGACATTTTGTCGTAGTTCATAGACAGGTGGTTTTTTTGGATGCCCCAAAGTTTGGCAAGACCAGCTGGATCAACGATCTTGAAAACACCCGTGTCTCGGTTCTTCCACGCAATGAAGTTCGTATACCGCTGAGAAGGATCGTTTAGGAGTTGTTGGAGGAAATCCCACAACAGACGGCCATCTAAAGTTAAAACAATATCAACACGATTAGTTTCAACAATAGATACTAAACAGAATAGTCATTTTCAACCAGCTTTAATACCCATAATGTTTCAAAAAGATGGTAGAACTAGAGAAGTCTGTGCTTTAAGTGAAGTGAATTTAAAAATTGAGGCTAGGTTTGCGCAAATGGGTTGAAATAACGTTTGCAACCATGATGGTCTGAATTTTTATTTATGTTGATGGTGTCAGATCAAAGAGTACATTTTATTTTGACTGTTACAATGGTTGGTATACACCTGCTGCAGCAAAACTTATTTAGTGCTTTCAAATGGAACTTGCACGAAATGGCAAGTAAATTGCAATGACATCCAAAGGACAGGGTGCCCATCCATCCCAGAAAACCCGGTGTGTCCCGGATTTCTGCCCCTAGTCCCTTAAAAAAAAGCCTAAAGCTTTTGGGACATCCAAAATTGTCCCGGAATTGTCTCATATACTACTTTTGGTAAGAATAATTGTTTTAAGTACGGTATTAACGAAGCTCTGTAATTTGAGCACTAGCACCGTTCTCTTTGATAACAAATATATGTACATCACAACTTTATAATGTTAATTCATATTCCCAAATAAAATAATTTTTAAGTCCACATCAAAGATGATATAATCCACTTGCAAAGCAAGTGTATTTTACTAACACCTCCAAAAACACTTTTTAAAAAAACTGCGGGTCTGTTTATTGCCTTGCCCCCCCCCCCTAAATCCCCCGCACTTCGTCAGCTTTGCGACTACTACAGTTACTTGTTTTCATGTTTATTTGTCCCGGGTTTTCTTTTCAGAAAAACGGTCACCATGTAGTACGTACTACATGTGTATGCCAACTCCAACTGTCAACTACTATATAGCACTACTATGCATATACTAGAACTAACATGACCAAAAAGGCGAGACAAATACAGCTACAAGATATGCAAAGGATTGGTCAGACGGACAGTAATTATAAATCTGTTAGTCAGTGGTTAGGCTTCAAGGCATGTTTTATCGACATAAAACTAATGACATAGAAGTTTATAATGGTCAAAATTTCAGCTTGATCGAAATCTGTTGGATCGCTACCGCAAGAATAAAAAAACAAGCACTATAAACGTGGAATGGAAGCGCGTGAACGTACTTGTGTTGGGTTCCGCCGTGTCGGCAGGAAAGAACTCTCTGGCAGCCGTCGGTCGGCTGGCCGGGGACTGGGGCACGGAAGGAGTGGTGACGCCTGGAGTCGACGGAGGACTCCTGGGTAACCCGTTCGGGTCCTGATAACTGTCTTCGTCTGAATCCGACTGATTGCTACCGTTGCTACCGCTGTGATAAGAGATGGCGAGGCTGTCACCGTTCTGCGGGCTACCGGCTGTAACACAAACAACATTGAGCATTCATTAGATCATTACACTGGCAAAGTAACACATTCTACATGGTGTGCACAATATTGACTGCAGGGTTGGTTTAGTCGCTTTAAATGAAAGTCCCCCACTGAAAATCAGTCTTGTTACTGAGTGGGTAGACTCTAAATATGAATTTATTTATATTTATTTCTTTATTTATTTATTTCTTTATTTACTTATTTATTTATTTATTTTTTTTTTTATTTTTTTTTTATTTATTTATTTATTTATTGGTAAGTATTTATAAAGTGCTTATATTTAAGGTATTAGTATGTATAAGGTATTTATTTATAAGGTGTAGAGAGTTGGTGGAATGGCAAGAGGAATTCATTCATGAAGAGAATTAAGTTAAAGAAAATGTTTCGAGCTTGGCATGCCGATACTGATTCCTGGGATGCCCAAGATCAATGGTGGAAACACCCCTTTACCCAACTAAATGATGTTGGAATAAAGAGTAGCGATATATATATATATATATATATATAGGAAATATAGAACAGGCCTAAAGGCTAGTACATGTGTGAGAGGGAAAGAAGGATAGGAGCCAACAGCTTACCTGAAACCATTTGGCAGGGTTTTAGTATAAGCATTCTCCTTCTGGTGACCAAGACCGAAGCGTCGAAACGTCCAGAAGTTTTTGTGTTGTGTTTTTTGTTTTGTTTTGTGTTATCTACGCTACGCAGCCTGCCAAATGGTTTCAGGTAAGCTGTTGGCTCCTATCCTTCTTTCCCTCTCACACATATATATATATATATATATATATAGATATATTTATTTATTTATTTGTGTGTGTATGTATTTATTTGCTGGGCAGAACTTGTGAAGTAGACAGTACATGGGCCAAATGGACCGAAAAATGTCTCCACTCATCTTAATTAAAGACTATAGAATACATACATGGGAAGGTAAATGTTAGCAAATTAATTTTAAAAGAAACTAGTTGTGTTCGCATCAACTCGTAATTACTGGCCCCATCTTGTGGGTTATTGAAATTGAAAATTTTCAATCATGAAGAGATCTGAAACTGAGAAGGGCATGGAAACTAACCGTACATAGATAGGTGTTCAGCTATTGAACCCTGGACCTTCTGTATTGGAAGCAGGAATATACCGACTAGACTAGACCAATGTAAAGCAGCCTTGCAATCAGCCTATATCCACAGGATAAGTATCTGTACAGTACCGATTACCGAAACTCAAACACTTTTCTTGCTGCAAACACATGTGTGTGCAGATCCTTTGTCTATGGACTGTGGGTGTAGAAGAAAAGTTGACAAAGTAGTAATAACTTGAGGTGCCTACTGTACGTATGTCAACTATATTTGCCTGCTAGTTAGTACAGGGAAGCAGCAAGTCGCTCAAAGGGCCTGCTAAAGGAGTTTCAGTGCTATAGAGATTCTTACACAGTATAACAACCGACAGTTTATCACCAGAATGCACGTTCCTCCTACATCAGTATAGAAAGAATGTCTTGTTTAGAGCATACTGCAGCCCACTATACTCGGGGGAATTGTGGCAAAACTATCACAAATGCAGTATTAATATGATACGGACGGGTGTTCTACAACAATGGTTGCTGCATGACCTTCGTGCCACTGCAGTGCGTCGGAGATGTTGGGCTCAATTGCAACAAACACCGCATGAGATTGTTCTACTATTAGCTACGCCGCTAGCATCGTGCCACTGCAGTGCGTCAGAGATGTTGAGCTCAATTGCAACAAACACCGCATGAGATTGTTCTCCTACTATTAGCTACGCCGCTAGCATCGTGCCACTGCAGTGCGTCAGAGATGTTGAGCTCAATTGCAACAAACACCGCATGAGATTGTTCTCCTACTATTAGCTACGCCGCTAGCATCATGCCACTGCAGTGCGTCAGAGATGTTGGGCTCAATTGCAACAAACACCGCATGAGATTGTTCTCCTACTATTAGCTACGCCGCTAGCATCGTGCCACTGCAGTGCGTCAGAGATGTTGGGCTCAATTGCAACAAACACCGCATGAGATTGTTCTCCTACTATTAGCTACGCCGCTAGCATCTCCGTGCGCAAGTTGTTCAATGGAGCAGCTGTAGGAGGTTTGCTACTGTATGGATTAGTATACTGAGCCTTTAGCTCTGGATGAAAAATATTTAATAATAATAATGTTTACCCGACTGGCTGTCGACGGAGGGGGCGGGACTGAGCGTAACGGAGTTCCCCTGGTGAATGAGGTGCGCCAGGTTGGGCGCGTGGAAGTCTGTGGACGACGTCAACATGCTCCAACTGTTTGCCGCGTTGGCGCCGCCCGGGTGCAGAGAGTAGTGGTGCCGAGAGGTGGGCGTTACCGGACTGCTCGGCAGGCAGCGTTGTAAGTTCTGCGCGTCTCGCACCAGCATCTGTAGGACGTTGTGTAGCACGTCGCCGGCCCCCGGACACCGTTCCGCCAGGTCGCTCTTGTTGAGCAAACACACCGCCTTGCCTGCACACACGATATCATGTCTCAATCTACACTCAATCTACATTTAACCATTTTTTTTAATTAAAAAAATTCACTCGTAGTTAGAGCCCCGTTAAATTCTTATTAACTATAAATGCGAAAAGTGAATAATGTAATTTTTTTACCCAAGTCCTCGAAGTTTGGTAGGGTTATGCACCTAATAAAAGCTTTTTTCTTGCAAATTCAAACAAAAACTTCAATATCATGCGATAAGCGCAAAATATACGAATTCACGCTAATTACGGCGAATTTTCTCGAGTTTTTCCCTGAACACTCTATCCCACTATTTTCATTTGGCCTATTTTAGTTTTTAATTCGATAATTGTTCAATATCTGAATTATTTTGTTCCTTCAAACACCCCCCTGACATCATATGATCTTAGTTGTCGAGTACTTCGTTAAACAACAACAACAATTAACAACAATACAAGAATGTGCATTGCAAATATTTTTCTAATTTCCATAGGTATTATACTTCCTGACATTGTTGAATGGCCTTGTAATTATAATGCACAGAAGGTATGTGAGAATTATTACCAAGTATACAGGCTGGAAACACAAAAACTCAATTTATTTTTTATTTACCAAATTTATGGTACTACTGTAATGATAGGCTTACCTCATTTCCAAAACTTACACAATATGTTGGAAGCCAAAGTTAACAAAGCTTATGCTTCTCCGCATGAGCCCCATACAGCATAAGGTTCGTCTGCTAATGATAATTTTTGTTTATTTTCATTTTAACTTTTATCATGATTATTTTATATTTTTCCAACCTATAACCCTCCTACTCAACAATCTTATCTACCACAGTATATGAAATAAAATATAAAAATACCACTGATCAACTTGACTACTTTTACTACACAATGAAGCTGAACTACCTGTTTCAGTAATATTTGTCTTACCATTCATTTGAAACAAATCCAAATCCACGTTGGGCAGGTCGAACTCTCGCTCACACCACCGTAGAAATGTGATGACATCTTCCCGGGACCAAAACCGAGGGTCAGACGCTGAAATCAGACGGACAGACAGAGGTCAGTTACTATCAGACGATATCACACAGAGATCAGGCTTTCTAATCATGCTAAAGAGCTTAAATGTTTATTACAGTTTGTTTTTTAAACCACTCTCTAGAACATAACTAATTACAAACTGTTGTAGTTTATGTAGGTCTACAAATTAGTGGTGCCATCTCGTTGTGTAAAACGTATTTGTCTTGTACCCGTTCAAACTTAAAATATTGGTGTGAACAATGAAACCATCCAGATTATGTATTTATGTTTTTAATCTAAAGATTGTTCTATTTAGGTTAATGGATCAGATTTACTTCACAAATCTGTATTTACTATTTACATTACTCAGATCTTAACTTAGTCAATAACAGTTGACGATATGGGTCCTATGCCAAGCTGGCAGTACATTATAGGAAAAACATGTTTTAGAATTTTGTTATGAATTGTGGGAAACCTCGAAGGATGTGTAATAACCAAGAAAAAATGTACAGATGAATATTTTTGTATTTTCATGTAAATCAATAATTTCAATCAAATTTCAAAACCACTCTGGATTTCCATAAAGTAATTGTAAGAAAGTAAATCAATGATTATTAAAGGCTTATCTGAGGCTCCCATGATTGGGGGAGTGGGGAGAGATATGTTTCATGTGACAACTGTTTTATATTTGTAATTCATGTAAAAATTTATGTTATCTCATGTTCCTGTGGAAACGTTGAGAAAAATATTTTTAACATGCCATTTCGTGATTTTCGTACTGCGTGGGGAAGGGAAAGGTTTTTTAAAGTTTTGTTACATCATTAAACACTGGGTTATGCTATTAACTATAACATGTAGGGGAGAGGGTAAAGTTTTATTCACCTGTGGATAAGTACATGATACAAATCCATAGTCAAGGTTTTAATTAAGATATTGCTAAGTAGATTGAATAAATGTAGATGTTACATAATTATTATACAATTAGAAACTCCTTGCTAAAAAGTAAAGTAGTACCTAAGCTCTGCGGCAGGTGTGTCTTGTCCAAGGGTGACGACGGAGAGGGCTGGTTGCCGGCGGGGAAGCCGTGGGGGTAGTACCTCCAGAGCAGGTCAGAGGGTGTGAACGGTAACGATAGCGGCAGGCGGTCCATCGCCGCTAGGGGAGGCAGCGACAGCGGCAACAGTTTCATACCACTTTGCTTCAACAACAGCGCTGAACTAACTGGCCGCTAACAACCTGAACAAACACACAAACAAAACACTTATTAGCCACGAGGAATCTTATTGGCGGTTGAACACGAGTTGGTTGGTCAAGTTGGTGGTGGAGTTGGTGGGTTGGTTGAGTTTATCTGGTTGGTGGAGTGGTGTATTTGGGGCAGGGCGCGCCCCAATACCGTTTGTATCAATGTTGATTAATTATCACTACTTGAATGCAGTGTTTTCCCCAGGAAAAAAACAGTGTTTGTTTCAAAACCATTGCCGGGTAGTGTACTTCTAAGGTAGTCATCACAAAAATGGGGGTCCAAAAATGTTTGGATCATAGATTCGTTTTGGTCAAGCCCTTTTAAGGTAACTTTATATTGTTGCTTTTGTGGTAAGAGCATTTATTATTTTATTGTATTCAAACATTATTCTTAATTTTTTGTAAGTAGCTACATACATATATTTTTGTTTTGTTTATTGCTACAATGATTAGACAGGTCGACAACTTTAAATTTGTTGTGATAATAATGTTGGTACATACAATATTTCTTGTGTATGGTTCTGTTATTTTAGGATTTATAGGTTTACACTGACAACTTGAAACACAGTTGAGTTTGATAACATTATTTATTTTGGTAACTATTCTTAGCCTACATTGAATAAAATTACGAGCTCCAAAAATATCTTAACACAAATTACGTGCCTAATTTGAGAGCTCAATGCTTGGTAGTCATCTAAATAGTTTCCCAAACAACAATAAACAGTGAAAGGTGACATTATTTTTTTTTCATTTTTTTTTTTTATTTCATATTTTTGTATGAGGCTATCTTTGCTGCGCGGCCACAAAATATTGCCGGGCGGGGCCTGGGAAGAACTATGTATGTTATTAATGTTATCTCACATACACTGAACATTTGCTCTAATACTGCTCTAACACTGTTCCAATTTCTAATCAATCATCCAACATTATTCCATCAACAAGTACAGCTCCCCCCCTACCCCCCATATTTTAGGATTGTTCACAGTTATGAATAATGTTCGTGGGCTGTCCGCCCTGGCATTATTATTTTTACGAATACGGTTGTTAGTTATATGTGAAAGAAATCATTATGACATGACAGTAAATGTAATGTCAATAGATACATTTTTGTAGTTCATACGTAAAAAGTAAGGCTTTTAAAAAATATACAATTCTGACGTATTATCGAATACGTCAGAAGGCAGTAACAGTCCTGGGAATACACGCTGGGTATGTATTTTGTTTACATTATTTTTTTCATCATAAATGTTTCATGTAATCCTCTTATATTGTTTCATTTTTGTTGTAACACAGCTTTGTAACTGAATATGATGGACAATAAATAATACAATATATTTTCTGTTGCAGCTCTCGGAAGTTTAGCCCACGCTCTTGCAAAATAAGCAAGTGATTAGTCATTAACGGCAACGATGCCTCTTCATTGATTTGCAAGAGCAACCATTCATTTCTGGCACAAAACCGATGACTAATCACTAATCAGTAATTATTCGGCTGCATCATTTGAACGTATTATGACACCAGCGGTGACTAAGACCAAAGAAAGTAGTATAATTTCTGGGTGACGTCGGTTGGTTTGTTGTTACTAGGTATCTTCCACCTTATTGAATTACACAAGTTCAAGCGCAGAATGATTAACAGAACGAAATTGTTATGAGTTACATAGTCTCATGAAAAGTTTCTTTTATAAACATCTTCAGAGATGAGTCATTTGACGTCAATTACGCCTATAATAGTTGTTTTCGTATGAATCCATGCCCCCTCCCCACGGGCCACGGTTTATGGTACCATGTTAGGAAGTTGTGTATTGTTGGAAAGGAATGTCCGGGGCGGGGGCTGTAAGCAGGACTCCATCCCAGCATTCACCTTGTGACTGAGGAAACCCTCGGGGAAAACACTTCATTCAGGATTGCCGGATTGACTGATTTTGGGCTTCACGTTGTAGCGAAGTTGTCGAGCGACCAATGGAGTCAGTCAGTCTCAACCTCTCGCCAAAAACGGAAATTACTCCCACTTGTTTCATTTCTAGCGAGTTTACACAAGAAAAAGCAAAGTTTCTTGTTTAATGTGCACCCGCCCCCCCCCCCCCCCCCCCCCCAACTCGGCTACAGTCCCAGCACATCAAGGAAACTATTCGCATGATTGCCAGAGATGGACGGGCCGTGCTCCACAAAAGAGCTCCATACATCTATCTGTCTTATTATTTGAAGGATAACCAAGTGTTAAGTACTGTACCGCTAATTGGATATCAAATATCACATCCGTAAAAATTACATATTATTACAATATTTGTGCAAGAAAGTAAAATACCACCAATTAATTCGTATCCCTGTTCTTCTACTAAAGCATAACATCCTCTTCCATAACGAACCCCGGAAACATAAAGGGTAATATTATTGATTGTGATTATACGAAGAAGGTCGACCTTGCGTTCATCGAAGTCGTCTTCTTCTCCTCTTAGTTTGACAATCACGTATCGAGCTGTTGCTCAGAGAATGTCTGACTGATGAATGATGAGATGTAAATAATGTGTTGGAAAAGCAGGAAAGGAATCTGCTGATATTTAACTTCCGTGAATAGATAGGTACTAAACATTAATATGGCAACAGGCAGTGCGTTCGTATTGTAACGTAGAAGTAGTTTATAGCGAAGACGGTCTTGTTCCGGGTTTACTAAGATAGGCATCCTGTTAAGGTCAACTCTATTTTGCCTCTGGCGATTGCAGATAATATTAGGGCGACCTTCCGTTGCTACAAGGAAGTATTGCATGCGTAGAACTTAGAAGGTGACCTTCAGAGCTTCCCATACGAACCAATATACGGAATATTAATTATCTTACATATCTGAGCTCGCTTGGTTTTGAATGCGACAACAGAAATAACAGATCAGGAATGCTAGCCAAAAAAAGTTGTCTTGACAATCATTAATAAGCATAACAATGAATTCAAGTTTCGCGAAGTGAACTGTAAGTTAGTACAGCCTGGGTATACACGATAAACTACCACGTGCCGTAACACAAAAGTCTTTACTCGTAAGCAGCAAATGAATGGATGCTTTGCACGAACCCCTTGAAACTAAACTATGTGGGTGCCGGCCATCTTGGTCATATGTTTGAGTATGTTGCCGTGGAAAAATAGTTGAGGCCAATTGTATTATTAACAAAACAACTGGTAATTGATTTGTTTGGTAATTCGCGTTAATCATCTTTAATTCACCTGTGTTTTTTAGTCCTAAAACACAGCTTTTATACAATCTAAAAATTATTCCCGCTTATCTTCTACTTTACATAAAGAGACCAATATGGCCACTGAATGACGCCACATAAAACCATGACGTGGTCTTGCCCTCTTGTCATTGAAGGTGTAGTAGACCTGTAGAGTGTAGAAGCTTCCGTGGAGCGCCGCGGCCAATATCAGCTACGATAATTATTCGAACGGCCTTGTTTTGTTTTCTTGACAATGGTTTCCGGTGCTCCATGTACAGTTCCGGTAATTATTGTAAGGATCCCGCGCCCTTTATGTGGGTCGCAGGCCTAAACGTCTTGGTTCCGGTGTGTGTGTATACATACATACTACACTTGTTGAGAACAATGGTCACATAAGCGACACAAGCTATGAGTTATAGTCCTACAGAGTTGCGTCGCTAATATCCGTCATTGACAACGACGAGTCAGATCTATTACCCATTTTACACGGTTAATACATATCCGGTACGGTTAACCTTGATCTCACACTTCCGAAGTCTGTGAAATCTCGCTTCCTAGTTCCTGGAAATAAAATCCTAAATGCAATTATTGAGGTACGCAAAGGATGTTTTTACCTATTCTTCTTTAAAACCTCCCAAAATTAAATTAAGATTAATGTCACAATGATAATGTTATGATGAACAAACAAGAAATTATAACACAAGTTATGTATGAAAATTTATAAAATGCAGTTAAATTAACACTCGGCGAATTTGTTATGATAAAATCAACTCGTGGATCTCGTAATAAAGATACAAAGTCTCATTTGTTTTACTTCCCGCAATGAGTCCCTCACTAGGTTTAACCAATGATTACTCTTTGGTTTAACCCACTCGTCGATAAACAAGGAACAGAGGACGAACAAAATCGTGGCTATCAAATACTAAGTTACGCAGTGCTGAGTATTGTACTCGTCACGGAAATAATTGTCTCTAGTCGCTACTGTAAACATTATTTGGTACACCCTTTCATGAGGATACTTCAATCCAGCAATTGGCTTAGTAAACAATTACGAAATAGCAGAGAGCCCAATAGTGCCAACTTAATTGTCTTCTTCTTCAGTTCCTACCATCTACTTGAAGCAGGTACGTAAGGGATACATAATTTGCTACCTTGGTTTGGATACCTAGAAATTCCTGACACATCGGGTGAGATTAATGAGACTTGTGCACTCCACTAAGCGGAAGACTGTGAAAGAACGCCAGTTATTTTTTTATTCTGTTGATTTTCGTTGAAACAGCGTGCATGAACGGGACAGTACGGGTCTGAATCTGAGGTCGATATGAGACTTGTCACGTTGGGGCTAGTCTACTTTAAAACAGGCTACCTTCAAAATTATTTGTTGTAATAAAGCGAATAGCGATCGACTAAACTGGATTTTAAAATCTCCCCCACAACAACAAATTGACAAGAACGATGAAGACGTTGCATACATATACACTAGGAAAACGCTCTGTTTGACGCGTTGATAAGCGAGCGCGTCAATATCTACGAACTTTCTGGCGAAAAGTTTTCAATGCTAATACGAACAACAATTAACAACAATTCAAGAATGCGCATTGCAAAAATTGTTCTTATTTCCATGGCTATTATTCTTTCCGACATTGTTGTATGCAGTGCAATGTGCGTTGCTAAGAATTTTCGTGGTCATGTTTTCAACACGGTCCGCCACCGTTACTAACACTTATTGACAGCAATAGAAATGTAATTTCTGCCTCTAATACGTATCGGATCGCGTTTACATTAGTATATTCGTGACCGGACAAAACTTTACTATAAGATAGCCACCTCACATTTTGCCGTTACTGCGTTTTAGAAAAATATTTTCGAGTAACTTTCGTGTAACTTTGCCAATACTTATCAGATCGCCATTACATTAACATATTCGTGACCGGAAAAATCTGTAGAAAAATCTGGCTATCTCACATTTTGCCGCCATTTTGTTTCAGAAAAATATTTTGCAGTAACCATGGTGTAACTTTGTAACTTTTCGAACGATTTTGCCTCAAAACTATACACCTTCAATCCACATCGAGGCTTGTGGATGGTCCAAATTTCAAGTTGATCGGACTTTCCGTTCGACCGCTATCGACGGACATAAAAACAAAAAAAAAAAAAAAAAAAAAAACAAACAAACAAACAAACAAAAAAAAAAACAGAATGAAGTGCCATAAGAGTCAAGTGGAAACGCTCGCTTCGCTCGCTTAATTATACACACATGAATTCATACATGCGAGCGGAAGTGTGACCCAACAACTAAAACACTGTTTAATTTCGGTAAATTGCGGAAGTCGCCTCCATGGCACAACGGTACACAATCTTGGCGCGTAGCGGGTTGCCTAGCCTGCTCGCCACCAAGGCGCAAAGGCGTGAAAAGAAAACAAGACACTGAAAACGTGACGTAACCGTAGGTCAACAGCCCCGCCAAGGTCATCTCCTGTCTTCTTCTCGGTCCAGTAGCAGAGCCACATCATGGAAAGTAAGTATTACCGCTCCAGGCATCCATCTCGGTGTATCTTTACGAACTATCATTATATTAAACTAGTCGCCACTTGTTTCTAATTAGTGCACTATTTATTTCTCTGCACATGTTTTGAAATACTTCACGTGACGTGATTTCCTGTTCGGAGTTTTTACAACCTTCGTCTTGCGCGCCTCCAGCGGCGTATGCAGAGCAGAAGGATGGGGGTGTCGGCCTGTAGCCCCCCCCCCCCCCCCCCCCGTTCCTCGTGCATAACAAGTATCAAAAGGGCGTATCACACTATGATTGCAATAATTGTCAATTACAATAGTTGGTTCGAGTTTTCGATTGGCGGCGCATGCGCAGTAGCGCTGTTTGGCAAGTCGAAGAATGCTTTTTTTTTTAGACCGAGCTCTACAATAAAATTACGAATTGTCAATCCGATGTCATGATTGTAACCAATCAGGAACGAGAACAGTTAAATACGTACATAGCCTAATTATGTATTTGCTTGTGATTAAGGCTTGTCGTATATTAGACTAAAGGTTTATATTTGTAACCAGACTAATGTTTTTGGTTTGGTTGCGTTGAACACTTTATTAATATTGTATGTTGCGCTATAGGGATTGTCAACTGCTCAGCTGCTAGGAGTGTGATTGTTAGAGAATTGTAGAGCGCAATTGTAATTGGCGACTCCAGTTGATACAATTGCAATCCGTATGTATGATGCGGTATTTATGCTTAGTGGATAGACAACCGGCAGTAGAGTCGAAACAAGACAGCAGGCAATAGTCTCCTATTCTCTTATCGGGTTATCTGCCAGCATGAGACTTACGTCACTGCACTTCTTCATGGCTTATGCCACGCAACTGATAAGCAAGCATATGTTTGGAGTAGACAAGCGTCATTTAGAGCAGTTTCTACAGCAGAAAAAAGCAGAAATCGGGAATCACCTGAATAAACGTCTTCTTGACATTTTCGCGACAACAATGCCAAAATAGTCGCTACAAAAAAACGTCGTTTTTCTATTACGAAAGAATCCTAAAACATTTCAGTTCTGCGTTTATCAATTTTTGTAGGATAATATATTTGGGGCCAGAGAGTTACTTTGGTCTTGTTTACAATTTACATATACATAATAATATTGAATATATAATTATCATCTCCTTCGCGGTTAGAACGTTCCCGAGAGTTGTCACCAACATTCTGCTACCGTGCATATACTTCTGCTACCGTGCATATACTTCTGCTACCGTGCATATACTTCTGCTACCGTGCATATACTTCTGCTACCGTGCATATACTTCTGCTACCGTGCATATACTTCTGCTACCGTGCATATACTTCTGCTACCGTGCATATACTTCTGCTACCGTGCATATACTTCTGCTACCGTGCATATACTTCTGCTACCGTGCATACTTCTGCTACCGTGCATATACTTCTGCTACCGTGCATATACTTCTGCTACCGTGCATATACTTGTGCTACCGTGCATACTTCTGCTACCGTGCATATACTTCTGCTACCGTGCATACTTCTGCTACCGTGCATATACTTCTGCTACCGTGCATATACTTCTGCTACCGTGCATACTTCTGCTACCGTGCATATACTTCTGCTACCGTGCATATACTTCTGCTACCGTGCATATACTTCTGCTACCGTGCATATACTTCTGCTACCGTGCATATACTTCTGCTACCGTGCATATACTTCTGCTACCGTGCATATACTTCTGCTACCGTGCATATACAGGCCGTGGCTGCAATGCAACTGTTATGACTGACTGACACTATTCCCTAGAATTATTGGAGACGAAATGTCAATATTTGTTCGTAAAAACAATGTAACACGAAGTATTTGGAGGTAATACAAAATCTTAATCGGATAGAAATGTAGGCGAAATCTTAATCGGATAGAAATGTAGGCGTGTAAGGTGAATAAAAACTAAAAGGTTGTTATAGTTCTAGCGTGAAGGGTAAAACCATCGCGTCTCGCAAGGAACAACTACAACCGTGTTACACTTACGTGTACACCCCTATAATCCTCAAGGCCAGAGAGGGACAGATCAGACGAAGGCACCCCCCCGTGATCATTGTCACTGACCTTGTGAAGCACCCTGGCCATTCTCTGCGTCTTCCAACACACAACTACACAGGTAGATAGGCCTAACACAGGTATCAACAGGTATGCTGCTGCCGAGCCGAGGTTAACTGGAGGAAATGCCACAGCGACAAACGAGGAAAGAACAGCCAATTCAATCCAGTCCGTGTTATAAGATTCTTCCAACTTCCTCTATTCGATTTTTTACTTGGTGTGTTTCTTTATTTTTTTTTATTGCGTTCTTTGAAGACTTCCAGTGCTCCTCCCTCCGACCCCGCTGCCTGCGGAAGACATTCGGGCAGGCAAATAAGAAACCGGTCTGTGTTGAAGCCCCGGGCACGCAAATTGTAGCCAAGATGAAAGAGAAGTGTCTCTCGGTGGAAGATCAGGTAACGGCGTGACCTGCTGGCTGGCTACCACTCGGTTGCTGGCTGGCCTCTTGCTTGGGACACGACGCCTGGCTACCACTCGGTTGCTGGCTTGCCTCTTGCTTGGGACACGACGCCTGGCTACCACTCGGTTGCTGGCTGGCCTCTTGCTTGGGACACGACGCCTGGCTACCACTCGGTTGCTGGCTGGCCTCTTGCTTGGGACACGACGCCTGGCTACCACTCGGTTGCTGGCTGGCCTCTTGCTTGGGACACGACGCCTGGCTACCACTCGGTTGCTGGCTGGCCTCTTGCTTGGGACACGACGCCTGGCTACCACTCGGTTGCTGGCTGGCCTCTTGCTTGGGACACGACGCCTGGCTACCACTCGGTTGCTGGCTGGCCTCTTGCTTGGGACACGACGCCTGGCTACCACTCGGTTGCTGGCTGGCCTCTTGCTTGGGACACGACGCCTGGCTACCACTCGGTTGCTGGCTGGCCTCTTGCTTGGGACACGACGCCTGGCTACCACTCGGTTGCTGGCTGGCCTCTTGCTTGGGACACGACGCCTGGCTACCACTCGGTTGCTGGCTGGCCTCTTGCTTGGGACATGACGCCTGGCTACCACTCGGTTGCTGGCTGGCTGGCCTCTTGCTTGGGACATGACGCCTGGCTACCACTCGGTTGCTGGCTGGCTGGCCTCTTGCTTGGGACACGACGCCTGGCTACCACTCGGTTGCTGGCTGGCCTCTTGCTTGGGACATGACGCCTGGCTACCACTCGGTTGCTGGCTGGCTGGCCTCTTGCTTGGGACATGACGCCTGGCTACCACTCGGTTGCTGGCTGGCTGGCCTCTTGCTTGGGACACGACGCCTGGCTACCACTCGGTTGCTGGCTGGCCTCTTGCTTGGGACACGACGCCTGGCTACCACTCGGTTGCTGGCTGGCCTCTTGCTTGGGACACGACGCCTGGCTACCACTCGGTTGCTGGCTGGCCTCTTGCTTGGGACACGACGCCTGGCTACCAATCGGTTGCTGGCTTGCCTCTTGCTTGGGACACGACGCCTGGCTACCACTCGGTTGCTGGCTTGCCTCTTGCTTGGGACACGACGCCTGGCTACCACTCGGTTGCTGGCTGGCTTGCCTCTTGCTTGGGACACGACGCCTGGCTACCACTCGGTTGCTGGCTTGCCTCTTGCTTGGGACACGACGCCTGGCTACCACTCGGTTGCTGGCTGGCCTCTTGCTTGGGACACGACGCCTGGCTACCACTCGGTTGCTGGCTTGCCTCTTGCTTGGGACACGATGCCTGGCTACCACTCGGTTGCTGGCTGGCCTCTTGCTTGGGACACGACGCCTGGCTACCACTCGGTTGCTGGCTGGCTTGCCTCTTGCTTGGGACACGACGCCTGGCTACCACTCGGTTGCTGGCTGGCCTCTTGCTTGGGACACGACGCCTGGCTACCACTCGGTTGCTGGCTGGCTGGCCTCTTGCTTGGGACACGACGCCTGGCTACCACTCGGTTGCTGGCTGGCTGGCCTCTTGCTTGGGACACGACGCCTGGCTACCACTCGGTTGCTGGCTGGCCTCTTGCTTGGGACACGACGCCTGGCTACCACTCGGTTGCTGGCTGGCCTCTTGCTTGGGACACGACGCCTGGCTACCACTCGGTTGCTGGCTTGCCTCTTGCTTGGGACACGACGCCTGGCTACCACTCGGTTGCTGGCTTGCCTCTTGCTTGGGACACGACGCCTGGCTACCACTCGGTTGCTGGCTTGCCTCTTGCTTGGGACACGACGCCTGGCTACCACTCGGTTGCTGGCTGGCCTCTTGCTTGGGACACGACGCCTGGCTACCACTCGGTTGCTGGCTGGCTGGCCTCTTGCTTGGGACACGACGCCTGGCTACCACTCGGTGGCTGGCTGGCCTCTTGCTTGGGACACGACGCCTGGCTACCACTCGGTGGCTGGCTGGCCTCTTGCTTGGGACACGACGCCTGGCTACCACTCGGTTGTTGGATTGCCTCTTGCTTGGGACACGACGCCTGGCTACCAATCGGTTGCTGGCTGGCCTCTTGCTTGGGACACGACGCCTGGCTACCACTCGGTTGCTGGCTGGCCTCTTGCTTGGGACACGACGCCTGGCTACCACTCGGTTGCTGGCTGGCCTCTTGCTTGGGACACGACGCCTGGCTACCACTCGGTTGCTGGCTGGCCTCTTGCTTGGGACACGACGCCTGGCTACCACTCGGTTGCTGGCTGGCCTCTTGCTTGGGACACGACGCCTGGCTACCACTCGGTTGCTGGCTGGCCTCTTGCTTGGGACACGACGTATGAACACCAACAGACAACCTCATATTTGTAAGGAATCTTCGGTATCAAGTGAAATGTTAGTTCATTCTTCGCTTACAGCTTCGCCGTTCGTTTATCATACTTGCATGAACATCTTCAACTCAGCAAACTACACCGAAACACAACATGTTTCATACCAAGGTGATTCAAGTACGCTTAATAAATACTTCTTATTAAATCCTCCCCCCTCAAAAATGTAGTTTTCAAAACACACAACATATTCAGCATTATCATTACGGTACAACTTATTTACATGCGACTATCACTGTATTGATTATGAAGGTCTGCTTTATTGTCTAGAGGCGTTTTAGTAAACCAGTTTATTTTGTATTGTTGATAAATAGCATACATGTTCCACGATCGGAACATAATTTATACGTCCAATAAGGAACAGTTGATGAACATTATGCAATATGTTACGTTGCGTGCTATATTGATTGCTATGGCGACTCCTAAGAACTTCTTTAGTATACATTACGCAATGTGTTACGTTGCGTGCTATATTGATTGCTATGGCGACTCATAAGAACTTCTTAAGTATACATTATGCAATATGTTACGTTGCGTGCTTTATTGCTATGGCGACTCCTATACTTCTTTAGTATACATTACGCAATGTGTTACGTTGCGTGCTATATTGATTGCTATGGCGACTCCTAAGAACTTCTTTAGTATACATTACGCAATGTGTTACGTTGCGTGCTATATTGATTGCTATGGCGACTCCTAAGAACTTCTTTTATAGTATACATTACGCAATGTGTTAGGTTGAGTGCATAACTATGCATAACTATGCTGGTGCATAATTAACACTTGCGGTAGACAAGTTTTGATTGAGAGAGATTTGAATATTAATGTACAGAATGTATGTACACCCACAGGCGGGACACTCAGCATTTGAATGGACCGCGAATGTCTAGCGGCTAACTCAATGACATGTAATGCAACATGCAACACAATCGTATTGTATCGGCAGAGTTTATTTCTGGATTTACTTATCGACTTCAACTTCGTAGCCGTAGATCTTATAATATATGCTTTATAAATACATTTTTGGAAAATCATTGTACTAAAAAGTAAAAACGTTCATTTGGGGGTCGTAGAGCGATAACATTTCTTTGCAGTATGTTAGTAATTATAGCAAACAAATTTAACATCCCCCACTGAAAATCAGCTCGTATATAACTGTGTGGATCGACTACAAAATCCAGATTTATTTTATGATAAAAACATTCTTTACGTATTAGTTTTGAGCCAAATTGTTCGTTTCTTGGACTATAAAATGGGCGTACGGCCTTCTGCTTGGCACGGCAGAGTCGAGTAGAGCGGTTTCTGTCATTGTCTAGCAAACCGTGGGGCCTAAGCGCCACCATGCACACTGCACACGGCAGAGCAGCGTAGACACGCCGCACACTGCACACTGCACACGGCTGGGCAGCGTAGACACGCCGCGCATATGCACACTGCACACGGCAGAGCAGCGTAGACACGCCGCGCATATGCACACTGCACACGGCAGAGCAGCGTAGACACGCCGCGCATATGCATACTGCACACGGCAGAGCAGCGTAGACACGCCGCGCATATGCACACTGCACACGGCATAGCAGCGTAGACACGCCGCGCATATGCACATTGCACACGGCAGAGCAGCGTAGACACGCCGCGCATATGCACACTGCACACGGCTGGGCAGCGTAGACACGCCGCACACTGCACACTGTAATGTTTCCCTCGTACCGGAGCACGGGATAGGAAGGAGTTATATTAAGAACACTGATTAAAAGATTAAAATATAGCAGACTTTAATTAATTAAGCACGTAAATAGCAACCGTAGTTACATTAGATGCCGCCGTAGCTGGCAAGAGACGGGTGTTTCCTGCGCGAGGGCTCCACGTCCACTGGTCAAGCCCACCGCTTCACGTCACCATCTTACCCCCTCCAACTACCGTCACATGACGTGTAGGGTGGAACGTCACAACACTGCACACGGCAGAGTCGAGTAGAGCGGTTTCTGTCATTGTCTAGCAAACCGTGGGGCCTAAGCGCCACCATGCACACTGCACACGGCTGGGCAGCGTAGACACGCCGCGCATATGCACACTGCACACGGCTGGGCAGCGTAGACACGCCGCACACTGCACACTGCACACGGCAGAGTCGAGTAGAGCGGTTTCTGTCATTGTCTAGCAAACCGTGGGGCCTAAGCGCCACCATGCACATTGCACACGGCTGGGCATCCGACACAACACAACGGAAGTAAAGCAATGCGAGTACCGTTCAATTCATGGCCAATTACTCAACGAAACACATTCCGATCGTGAGTTCCCTCCCACTCCCACTTGGGCTATCATTAGATAATCTTTGCTAATTACGACAAGATCTGTTCCTACATTCATTTACGTCTTCCGGTCTTCCAGCCAGTTAATTTCCGCACCGTAAATAAAACTACTGTTGTAGCCTACATAATCCTACAGCGAATATTTTTGTTTTTAACGGGAATACGCGAGCAATTAGCAAAGTTAGCCACGTGCTGAACTGAACAAATGAGATGAGATGTGATTCACATGACGAGTTGACGTGAGTATTGCTTCGAGTGGTGACCGCCAGCAGTCATACCCAGCAAGGGCTCAGGTGCATCAGATACATAAGTGCATCGCATGCAAGACTCGTGTCGAGATGCGAAGGGTATCATTTCCTCCTAATAACACACTCTGCACGTTGTTTCCTGCACGATGCCAGCCAAACCCTTTTCAATCTTCACGTTCATTAAATAATGACATAAAATCGCATCGGCCGCCGAACAGTTTCACTCGTCATAACTAACAAAACAAAAACATCAATTGGACCCAAAAGGTTAAAATGGTTAAATCACTCACTCGAAATGAGGGCTTGGTGTGTCTCAACTTGACGGAATTCAATCAGTCTATTTCAATTTATGAACCATTTAAAATTAAGCTCACTAATAAAGAATGATCAACGTAGATGCACATTTTCTGGCACTTCCTGTACGCAGCAAGAACGAGACGACCAATAAACAGTGTTGCTGAGTTAACAGCTTAAGTGCGTATGACGTCACACACGACTCGCAGCACCGGACATGCCAATAGCGCTGCTCATGAGCAGCAGGCGTGACTCGAGAAGCCAGCCGACCGAAAAGAAGGACCCACATTCGAGATACACTTGGCACTTTTTATCATGAGCGGTTCATTGTTTACATTATTAATTTAAATGGTCGACTGAGTTTTTATTTCAGCTCTTGGGTGGCAGAATCATAATTTATTAAACAAACTAACTAATTGCACTCGAGCCAAAGTTATTAACTTCCCTTTACAATTAATAATAATAATAATAATAATAATAATAATAATAATATTATTATTATTATTATTATTATTATTATTACTATTACTGTCGAAAGAGGAATAATAATGGTATTTATTTACTAACACACTTACTCCTGTCAAAATAATAATATTAATAAAGAATAACAATACAAAATATCTACAATGTAATATTTGACAGAAATTACTTGTGAAAATAAAGGACAGTTGAAAATATGGCCTTTAAGAGTTACTAATAGCCTAGTTTCAAACTGAGACAAGGAGAGCGAGAAACTCACCCTAACAATCGAAAATTAAAACGACCAAACCATTTGGTTGGCTATAATGCTTTGTAAGTTTCTCGCTTCCGGATAAGATGTCCGTCAGTTATGACGCATTTCGCAATGCTATGACTAACAGGAGCGCCGAGTGCTGGCTGGCAATACTCCCGCTCATAGACCTCCACGGAATAACTTCTGTTCTTGCTCAGTATGGCTCGTCTCAAGACGTGGCCATGCATGAGCTGTAACAAACACTCGGAATAATGGCGGAACAGTGTTCCGATCCGTTCCGGGTCCAACACATCACTACACTGCAGAGCTAAACCAAGCGATGTTCACGAAAGTTCAAAGATCACAGATGAATCATGATTTCCGCATGTACAAGACAAAATGTGAGATTTACATTTGTCTCGAAAAAAACCTTACCGATCCTTTTGTCGTAGACGAGTGAGCATGGCCAACCAGCGGTGGTCGTCGACGAATGTATCCGTAAGGTCCTTTTCGGGACGACTATACACGTATCTCTATACAAAAGTGGCTCACTATACTCTGATTATAAAGTATGTGATAGCTGATAATTTCATGATTAGATTATGTAATAACGTTTTTTTAACCTGCTCTCAATTTCGTAGACCTATATGTGAAACGTAATACATGAAGGAAAACTCATTTCCCACAATCGTCGATAGAATCATGTCAGTATCCTTATTACAGTCGACCCCTTCGAACTTCCAATTATAATTGTATAATCCCATGATATAAGCCCACTTTCACGAACTTCTCATTATCCAAATAGACATAAGCATAAAACAAAACACAACATTGTGTGTTTAAATTTCGCGGTGATGTCAAAAATCTTAACTGCGCAAATTATGTCACTGGGCTTTCCCGGGCTTTTTGTTTTCATCCTGCAGCTCCATGCATTTGAACGCATTGCTCCCATCCTCGCTTATAAAGGTCAAAGATGTGACATGACTGTGTACAATGTACATCCCTACTACTCGAGCGTACACGTACACTGTACACTACAGCGACACATGGAAGCTGAGTGCTGACCGATAGAAACATTGACATGACTGTGTACAATGTACATCCCTACTACTCGAGCGTACACGTACACTGTACACTGCAGCGACACATGGAAGCTGAGTGCTGACCGATAGAAACATTGACATGACTGTGTACAATGAACATCCCTACTACTCGAGCGTACACGTACACTGTACACTGCAGCGACACATGGAAGCTGAGTGCTGACCGATAGAAACATTGACATGACTGTGTACAATGTACATCCCTACTACTCGAGCGTACACGTACACTGTACACTGCAGCGACACATGGAAGCTGAGTGCTGACCGATAGAAACATTGACATGACTGTGTACAATGTACATCCCTACTACTCGAGCGTACACGTACACTGTACACTGCAGCGACACATGGAAGCTGAGTGCTGACCGATAGAAACATTGACATTACTGTGTACAATGTACATCCCTACTACTCGAGCGTGCACGTACACTGTACACTGCAGCGACACATGGAAGCTGAGTGCTGACCGATAGAAACATTGACATTACTGTGTACAATGTACATCCCTACTACTCGAGCGTGCACGTACACTGTACACTGCAGCGACACATGGAAGCTGAGTGCTGACCGATAGAAACATTGACGACACCGACACCTAGATGGAATAATAAACCTCAAAATCAAGATTGAAATGCATAAATTTGCATCCAACTGGCCCCAGGATTCGATCGAACAAAAATGCGCTCTGAACCATCATCACGCTTTTGAAATACAACTTGTATATTTCATTTTCCAATAAATAAATAAATATAATTCGAAGAAGCGAATGTATATAATTATATTATACTGTTATTACTTGTTCATAGAATATCGAATGAGACGACGAAAAATCCAATTTCCAATAGTAATACACACAGATTGAAATTTCTCGTTGAACACGTTGTGAATAATGCAAGCGAGCCGTGCACGATCTCGTCGAATGCGTTATGCTGGGTGGGAGTGGGAGGATACCGACACATGGATGTTGCGTCATCTGTGAGGAAGATCCGGCTCTGCGGTTACCATGGTTACATTCACAGCATCCCGGCACAACACAACACAAGAAATCTTGGAACTGTCGGTTGTTAAAACAGCTATACCCATAATCCTATGGGAATTGTATTGGAGTTACGACTATATTTCCTAGAAATCTGCACACGAAAATATGTGTGATGTCATATTACGTTTTTTACTTTTTAAATTGCAACCGTATTACATAGCTGTCGATAAACTCTAACCATTAATTATACAGGATTGCAGAAATTATTACCTAGGGCAATAACTCCTAAAATAACAGACAATTATCTTCGGTCCCTTTTTATAATGTAGGCCTACTGTCGAAAAAAAAACACGTGTGTAGACAAACAGTACTACGCGAGACCTGAGTGAGATATTGATATCTGACAATTAGCATAACGTGACACGTCACCTACGTGATAATGGGTCTGCGTCGCTGTGATCGGCAGGCGGCTACATTTCCTTAGTTGTCCCGAGAGTGTTATTGCAACAATTGCTATAGTATTGAATAAAGAAACTAGGACTAATTCACTTGACCAAGTGCTGACGTAATAAACTCCCAAAAAGAATATCTATAAATAAAACTGTCTGTGTAGCAAGTTACATTCCGGTACTTGTTTCTTTAGTACTCCGACATGAACGTGTCTTGTGTCTAGTACTCCGACATGAACGTGTATTGTGTCTAGTACTCCGACATGAACGTGTCTTGTGTCTAGTACTCCGACATGAACGTGTATTGTGTCAAGTACTCCGACATGAACGTGTATTGTGTCTAGTACTCCGACATGAACGTGTATTGTGTCTAGTACTCCAACATGAACGTGTATTGTGTCAAGTACTCCGATATGAACGTGTATTGTGTCTAGTACTCCATTATGAACGTGTATTGTGTCTAGTACTCCGACATGAACGTGTATTGTGTCTAGCACTCCAACATGAACGTGTATTGTGTCTAGTACTCCGACATGAACGTGTATTGGGTCTAGTACTCCAACATGAACGTGTATTGTGTCTAGTACTCCGACATACTCCAACATGAACGTGTATTGTGTCAAGTACTCCGACATTAACGTGTATTGTGTCTAGTACTCCAACATGAACGTGTATTGTGTCTAGTACTCCGACATGAACGTGTATTGTGTCTAGTACTCCAACATGAACGTGTATTGTGTCTAGTACTCCGACATGAACGTGTATTGTGTCTAGTACTCCGACATCAACGTGTATTGTGTCTAGTACTCCAACATGAACGTGTATTGTGTCTAGTACTCCGACATGAACGTGTATTGTGTCTAGTACTCAGACATGAACGTGTATTGTGTCTAGTACTCCGACATGAACGTGTTTTGTGTCTAGTACTCCGACATGAACGTGTATTGTGTCTAGTACTCCGACCTGGACGTGTATTGTGTCTAGTACTCCGACATGAACGTGTATTGTGTCTAGTACTCCGACATGAACGTGAATTGTGTCTAGTACTCCAACATGAACGTGTATTGTGTCTAGTACTCCAACATGAACGTGTATTGTGTCTAGTACTCCAACATGAACGTGTATTGTGTCTAGTACTCCGACCTGAACGTGTATTGTGTCTAGTACTCCGACATGAACGTGTATTGTGTCTAGTACTCCGACATGAACGTGTATTGTGTCAAGTACTCCAACATGAACGTGTATTGTGTCTAGTACTCCGACATGAACGTGTATTGTGTCTAGTACTCCGACATGAACGTGTATTGTGTCTAGTACTCCGACATGAACGTGTATTGTGTCTAGTACTCCGACATGAACGTGTATTGTGTCAAGTACTCCAACATGAACGTGTATTGTGTCTAGTACTCCGACATGAACGTGTATTGTGTCTAGTACTCCGACATGAACGTGTATTGTGTCTAGTACTCCGACATGAACGTGTCTTGTGTCTAGTACTCCTGCATGAACGTGTATTGTGTCAAGTACTCCGACATGAACGTGTCTTGTGTCTAGTACTCCGACATGAACGTGTATTGTGTCTAGTACTCCGACATGAACGTGTATTGTGTCAAGTACTCCGACATGAACGTGTATTGTGTCAAGTACTCCAACATGAACGTGTATTGTGTCTAGTACTCCGACATGAACGTGTATTGTGTCTAGTACTCCGACATGAACGTGTATTGTGTCTAGTACTCCAACATGAACGTGTATTGTGTCTAGTACTCCGACATGAACGTGTATTGTGTCTAGTACTCCGACATGAACGTGTATTGTGTCTAGTACTCCGACATGAACGTGTATTGTGTCTAGTACTCCAACATGAACGTGTATTGTGTCTAGTACTCCGACATGAACGTGTATTGTGTCTAGTACTCCGACATGAACGTGTATTGTGTCTGTGCTGGTAGACGGAAGGTGCGTTGTGATGTGTGGGAGCCCCTCTCAGTCCCAGGGGTCCGCACAGTTACACAAGACATCTTCGGAGGAAGAGACCGGAGCGAACGACATATCTGGGTCAATCACACGAAACGAGACCGATGTTACGTTCTCGGTCGAGACTCGAGGTATATTATAGGTATGTTATGTGTTATGAAGGCGGAAGGGGTTAGCCCGCGTGAAAGTGAAAGTAGTTTGCTCGTTCGTACTATTTCAATAAGTGATGTTGTATAATAGTAAAGTCCACCCACAACCCGCGTGCGTCTAGTCTAGCGCGATATGGACCCGCGTGCGAATAAGGCCATTGATTTCCGCCTCCGGTAGGTATGCCTACTATGCACCCGAGCACGGGGTATTCTTCCACCACAGATCTGTGCTTCCACTAACATTGTATAGGGATACGTTTGTATTGAGAGTTCAACCTGTAATCAAGAAGATTTGCCTTCTTGAATCATGCATTGATGCAGATTCAAAATATGTTGTTTTAACGGTGTTGACGGGGGGGTCCATTACGACGTCAATAACCGACGTACCTTACTTCGATATGAGCTGTGATTGTCTGGTCGAGAGGATTTGCAATCAACTGGTGACCCACACGAGATAACGCATGACGGAATCAAAATTCAACGAAAAGAATGGTAATCATGAGTTGGGCATTTAGAAAAGTGGCTCATTGTCATGCACGACAATAACAATATGACGACGTATATTCGTAGGTTAACACGCTGTTTACAATCTCCACATATTTTTGATGCACCAAGTTAATATGCATGAATCGAAGTCGGAAACACGATGGAAAGGAGAAGAATCTGCCTCCCTCCCCCCCCACCCCTCCTACTCCTCCTCCGATCATTATTATCACTATCATTATTAATTATTATTATTATTATTATTATTATTATTATTATTATTATTATTATTATTATTATTATTATTATTATTATTATTATTATTATTATTATTATTATTATTATTATTATTATTATTATTATTATTATTATTATTATTATTATTATTATTATTATTATTATTATTATTATTATCATCATTATCATTATCATTATCATTATTAGTATTATTATTATTATTATTATTATTATTATTATTATTATTATTATTATTATTATTATTATTATTATTATTTATTATTCAATATTATTGTTTAGTCAAATATAATGAACACATTTGTCATTGTTGTTCACAACCTATGCCCCAGAATCATGACATAACTTTCACAGTCAACTAACGTTCTTTTCTTGCATGACTTTCATGACTTGTCGACACCCTGGTGATCCATGATAGTTAGTGGATACGGATGCACAACGTGAAGCGTGGTGTGCTTATGACAAGGGATTTGAACCCTAAAACGTGGATAGCTTGAGATTCATACAAGATGGATAGTCTCGTCTCCCAAAACAACGGGAAGGATTATTTAGTTTGTGGGCGGTTGCAATGAAAATCGATTGATCGTGCATGCATATTTGCAGCAATAAGTGAGCAAAAAGAGAATAATTATTTCAGAACGCTGAAAGAGTATATATAGCTATGCTGGCCGAGTCGTAGTCGAAACACAGATAAAGGATTCTTATAGTCGAACTAAAGAAAATGTGTTACTAACGGTATGGACTGAATTCTTTTGTCGATGTTTTTTCTTTCTTTCTTTCTTCCGTTTGCGTCTTCGGTCAAATCAATTGCAGCAAATTGAGTTTAGTATTCATTCGTCACTGTCACTGCGGGTATGTTTTATAATACGTGCTTCTACTATTCTGTGAGTGAGAGTCTGAGTTTTTCTTTCATTTTCCCATTACTTATCCAGTTTTTTTTGTTGACACGTTAATTTATATAGGGCACGGATTATACTGCGCAATCGGTTATTTTGTTAAAAGTAATTTTCTGCTAAGGCGAAATAGCTAATGCATGTTCTATAAGTAATCCAACTAATCCAATGGGGTATTTTAGTACAGCACACTATGTTTTAGAAAGGTTTAGTTTTAGTAGGTATGTACTTCAGCCTACTTACCACGTACGTCATATAACTTCAAACTAAATACCTAAATGTTCACTAACTTGTTTTCATTATGGCAACCATCAATCAAGCTAACTATTTAACCGGAATTTAAAAGACATGACCTAACTCTATTGTATTTCAACCTTTGATAGACAACAATTTCTCGCACAATAGTCATTAGTCAGTAGATTGAAAATTAAAACGTCGTTGAATGTGTTATTCCATTAGCATGTGTGGAATGTATTGTCTTGACATCGATGAGTGAAGGTTACATCATACTCGCATATGACGAACAGACGTCCGCTACGCCTGAACCCCTCAGCGCGCCTCCTTCCTTCCGGTGAGTAACATAGGAAACCATGGAACTGTCCTTACTCTTTAGACACACCAGCGATACTTGTAAAACAGATCGGTGCTCACATTCACATTGCTTGGCTTCTTCGACGTAACGATACCTGTAGAACATACTAGCTGTACAAAAAAAATTGTTCAAAGGCAAAGAGTAACTATATACTTTCGTTAAGAATGTATTTCTGCCGTTTTACACAGACCTACAGGCAAAATAACTTGCCAAAAACCAGAATAGCTTCTGAAAAAAAAACATCGTTTTGTAAATAAATAGTGCAAATGGGCAGAAATCCTCCAAAGCAATCAATATAGAAAACAACATTAACAAACGAATGGGGGAAAAGATTTTCTTGCAATGGGTCATCGCGTGACCATTCCCCACCCCATATAATGTACCGTGGAGGGAGGATGTACCGTGGGGGGAGGGGGGGGGGGGGGGGGAGCGTATTCCTAAATTCCGTCCTTTGTAACGAGACAAGAAATGACGGAGAATGAAATTTGTTGTCCGTTATTTGGTAGGGTGTATTTAAAAAAATTACTACAGCCTATATTTCTAAATTTTTTTATTTGGTTGCGTAGAATGTTAAATAAAACAGATCGTGAGATATAGAATTTAGTACGAGATTGGGAGTTTGGAGAATAGTACAGCAAGTTGAAATGATAAGCCCAAATCAATAAATAATTAATTTTCAGTGTAAGTTTCCGTTCCATGTTTTAGAAAATTGGAAAACTTACGCACCTCATTCTGTCATTCATAACCCGTGACGACAGGCAGGCGTCACGATGCGTTACGATGCGTCATGATGCGTCCGCTGCAATTCAAGGCCAAGGAGGCGGACAAAGTAAACTTTGGCACTGCATCAAAATGAATTGCATTTTTCAAATCACGATCTCAACGAGCTTCTGAAGGTTGTCTTGTCTTCTACTTCATGTTTGTTTTTTATTTATTTTTTTAGTTTATATATAGTTTATTCTTTCAAACGGTTTAAGATACATAAGACGAAAAAAAAATATTAACAAAATTACTTTGAAAGAAGCCCACTTAGGGTAAATACCCAGTGTATGGCCTATCTTAATGCAAACAATAAAAAATGCATACAAAATAACAAAAAAGAATTAAATTCATTATACATTATGTCATAATACAATAATTATAACACAAAGTGTAATGCTACTAAATACAATCCCGCAAAAATTACAAATATCAATATGACGTCGAACAAATAAATCAATAAATATATCATTAAAATATGTAAAATAAAATAATACCAAAAACATGCACTTACACCAGCCACACTGATATTACAAATAATTTACCATGTATCAGTAATATCAACACCAGTATAGAAATAAATTGTATGACTGTAACTATTTGACATCATTATTTACTTGACCACTGTCATAACCGTAATCCTATTATTGACCTGTTCTAGTAAGTCACAAAAACTGTCGTTAGAGTTTTTAAAATGTTCTCGAAACGCCAAACAAAAACACAATCTTCACCTATGAAACATTTATTAGCAGTTTAACATCTGAAGTCTGCTTCGCTAATCGCTACGTGTGAAACGTTACATCGCCCCCCCCCCCCCCCCCCCCCAAAAAAAAACGCGCACAGGACAGTAAGAAAACTGTATTTGTTCTGTGGTTATGAGTTCATTCAAGATACTTTTAAACGACATATTATGATCTACACTATACTTATACCACAGATGAGCTTAAATATTTTCGTTTGTGTTGCATATTTCTGTATCCAAACGCATTTGAAAGGCTGTGGATTGAACGAACGTTGTTTTCGCACAGACAGAAGCGTGGCAAGCAGACAATATTGCTATCAGCTGTTATCATATTGCCCGGACATCCTCGAATACCCCATGTCTATAGGGTTATCTGGCTTCACGCTATCTATATGGCTGCAAGTCGTAATCCGTTGACGACTGGCTCAACTATTTCCACCTACCTACCAGCTTACTTCGCTCATCGAGCGTCGGACGGGAGGAGGGGGGGAGGGGGGGGGGGGGCAGTTACATCTTGCCCCCATTTTACTCAAATATAAGTAATTCCAGACGCTACCGGCCAAAAAGTCTTCGTCTCCGTCGGCTGGGGTTCTGCCCCAGTCCTGATCTTTAAGTAAGTAAATAAATAATAAATAAATACAAAAATAAGTGAATGAGTAAATAAATTAATTAATTGATTAATAAATAAAAAATGTATAAATAAAAAAAATAACAAAAAAACATAAATATATAAATAAATAAATAAATAAATAAATAAATAAATAAATAAATAAATAAATAAATAAATAAATAAATAAATAAATAAATAAATAAATAAATAAATAAATAAATAAATAAATAAATAAATAAATAAATAAATAAATAAATAAATAAATAAATAAATAAATAAATGTAGGGTACTCGTATAACGATAAAAGAGTTGTTATTTTTTAAGTATTTGTAAATTATGCTGTAAAATTTGCCGTTAACCTGCCAAATGTAATTTTTACGCGGCACTCGATTACAATCAACTTCTGGGATAGCTCTAGTTGCGTAACAAATAAACAACATTTTGCAAATATTACTAAAACATAATGTTAATTCATAAGTGACGTCAATTTCGTTTTTTTATAGTTGAAATTCACCAAACTTTAAGAAAAGGTGTAATATAATATATACGTTAAGTATGACTGAATTGATGCAGTTAAATTGGCAATAACAATAACAATTACATAATATTGACTATTTTAAATCAAAACACTTATGCCTATAAATAGCGTGTGGCGTGTGCTATACCACTAGGTGCTAAACACCTAAACACACGTAAATCGATACCACATCAAACGTAATCACGTGAAATTGTTGATAAGAAATAAATTAAATACTACATAGGTTTGATGATAATATTTCTACTTTTTTACATAAATATTATGTCAGCGACACGTCATCTAATTTGTTGACACGTGCGCAGCAAGCTTGACAGAGAGTGTGCGCATGCGCCTGTGAGATGACCGTATAGCGGTATCCACGGCCAGTCTGGGCTGGTCCTAAGGTCCTTCACTGTTTCGTCGCTGAGGAAGCTCTAACGGTGATCATTCGCAAACTGATTTATTATTTCCTTCCACATGCTTTTGTACGGTATCTCAAGATTCTACATGACCGCTAACATGTTTGCTCGCCACGGGTTATATCTATATATCTATTTGCTTTATTTATTAGCGGTTGGACCTTGCAAGCCATTATGCTTACCATTATTACTGTTTTATTTGAAGACAAGATGGTGATAGTAATTATGTTAGGATACACGTTTGGCTCTTCAACAGTTTGTCCAAGCATTTAAACTTACTATGGTTAACAATTAAACTATGGACATTTATTACCATTTTGTTCACAATTTAGATACAAAATATTCGTATAGCAATAATATGATTACGGGATAAGTAGGCCTAGATGTTGACATTTCAGTCGAGATTTCAATTGAAAAGAATATGGATACAAGTGACGCATGACGCACCATCACCCCCCCCCCCCTAACCCCTCCCAACTTCTAGCGACGAAACATCTTTCGAGATGTTATAAAAAGTTCTGTGACCGCAAATTATGATAGCCGAGATTATTGATGCATAGATAATAATTATATTGACACTTTCGGATAGGACGTCACATTTAATTTCCTGGTATCAATGACAACACGTTTTACTGGAGCTAAGCAGGTGGGGAAATAGAATCACAACTCGCCAAGGCGAGAAATAACAACCTGAAAACGTAGCGGGGAATTACCACATGTCAAGAATCTTACACGACATCGAAAACTGATAATACAACTCCTTGTGGTTTCATAAGCTCTACATATGGTATGTTACATTTATTTTTAATTGTATTTCTAATATAAAAAATGAATACCAATGTTATACGGTAGTTATTATTAAAAACAAGTTACAAACACGTATACGTTGTGCATTTGAAGCGCCAGCGTACTGTGTCCTCACTTTCTCGGTGTGGTGTAGCATGCGATGACAATAAATCGGTTTCAGTCTCGCTGTGCTAAAAAATAGCCCGTCCGAGTACCTATAAGAGTATGATACAAAACAACTCGGTGACCGTGATAAATAACTGTATATACATTTTAACTCGAAGCTTATACACACTGTTGAATACGCCCATGGTCGATGTCAAACAAAATACAATTACATTCTAAAGTATCTTTCGAATCGCTATTTCAATTATAAGTTCTTGTAACCGAGTTGTTAGACAATAATGAAAACATATCTATAGTCAATCGAGAGGGAAGTAAGTGCTGATTGATGTTGATGATGTTGATTGATGTTGATGTTTATTGAGGAAGAGCGAAGTGACTGGCTAGAATCAATCCAGGTGAACAGTGTCAAGGGTACGAAGCATGAAGTACACAGTAAACTCTGCTATCTCTCATACATACCGGATATATAAACATTTTATTATTACAGTGTTTATCAATCAACGACATTGAATGTGTGACATAAACCATTCATGGTAGCGTAGCCACGTATTTACATATTATTGCTTTTTACATTACGTTCTTTCACGAGATTTGAAATGCTAAATATTTAGTTATAATAAACACGCACTTAAAAATGGAATTGCACACATATACTTGTTTGATAGCGTAATTACGTATTTTATAACTAAGTCATAACACGAGTACTTATTTGAACTTGTTCAAAATACGACGAGAAAAATCAAGGCAGCATGAATGCTAGCTCAACACCCGCGAACAAGCTTTTCAGTTTTCGCTATGATCCGTTGCAAAAGACATGTTTTAGGAAACTGTACAAAACTCAGGAATAAGTCAATTAAAATCACAACCTTGTCGCCACTACTTCAACACAGGTTTATTTTTATTTATCATTATGTTATTACAGCCCAGGCTTTCTATAGTGATAACTTCTTTGCGGCAACGAAAGTCAAATCAGTTTTCCTTTCAACACATTTTGTATAGAAACACAACTTATATCTTCCAAAAGAGAGCATTTTCGGTACAGATGATCTGAAACTTGATTTCCTGAAAACACGTTGAAATAAACTCACTTTATTGTGATGAAATCTGGAATGTTGTGATAAGCAATATCAATACATATTGCAGCATATCAGAGACACCTGCCTGCATGACTGCCACTTTTCAAGCTCATGTTCCACGTGAACGATTGGAGATCACAAATAATTCGATGAATCCCAATGCCACTTATATCTCAATCTTGAAGAAATGTACAGATAGAAGCTGCAGTCCGCTCAAGATGCACTTATCGGCAGCACATAACATTGGTCCTAAAATGCCATATACAAACGAAATGGAAATATTTATACGTGTAGCCCAATATATGATAAGAGATTGAACATCACTGTTGCTATGTATTGGCTGAACTTACTATACCGGATTCAAAAAGCCGTGTCTCTCGATTTAGAAAATAGTCAATAAAATAATTAATAATGATGACTATAATGTACATACATACAATACAACTATTCCATTATATTCTTAAAGTTATCCCTAAACTGAATTATTAATGTTATCTTTTACGTTAGTAAACCGAAATAAATCACTCTAGTAAGTTAGGTTGCATCATATAAAGCCTACTCGACCAATTTATAATAATCTAATTGATATATAACCAAGATGCAACGCTGTCTTTCACGGTGGTTTCACCCTTACTCTATCACTACTCATTATTTTTGTGCGAATTTTCAAAGTCGAGAGACATATCTTTTTGAATTCGATAGTAGGTATAGTTGTTCTTCACCATCGATAGTGCGCATGTTCGGATGCAACAAGTTGCTACGTGTGGGTGTGAGGAGAGGGCAAGTGAGTCCCGAGGGAGACAGAGCAGGTCATACCTACGGGAACAGGAAGTGGCCGTGGCACCAGGAAGCAGGAGGCTGCAAGAGGTCACGCCTACCAGTGTCTGCACCGTGCGAGGCAAGTGCAAGTGAGTCCCGAGGGAGACAGAGCAGGTCATACCTACGGGAACAGGAAGTGGCCGTGGCACCAGGAAGCAGGAGGCTGCAAGAGGTCACGCCTGCCAGTGTCTGCACCGTGCGAGGCAAGTGCAAGTGAGTCCCGAGGGAGACAGAGCAGGTCATACCTACGGGAACAGGAAGTGGCCGTGGCACCAGGAAGCAGGAGGCTGCAAGACGCCGCCAGCCCGTTACCTCACCTCACCTCGCCTAGCGAATGGTGACGTCATGGCTGCCACTGCCGGTGTCCGTTATCTCGACGTAACATTGCCAAACTAGCATTTATGTCGCGCGGTATCACTTATTGTACACTGGCTTTTCCCTTTCAAAAATACACTTTTCTGAATTACTACAATCACTTTACCCATGTGTTATTGTGTTTGTTTATAACCTTAATTTGATTGTATGTGTTTACTATTATTTATATGGTTGGATACATGTTATACTTACAGGGTAGAATGTGCCCTCTTCAGGTAAGTGATCAGGCAAAGGATGTAGATGTATTGTCAAAACCAAGGGCGGGGCCGCGCTCCAGACAAGGGACGCAGGATTAGCGGGTCATATGTTAATCGGAAGACCAGTGGCAAATAATAATAATAATTATTATTATTTAAAAAAAATAATAAATAAATAATAAAATAAAAATAATAATAATTATTATTATTATTGACCATCATGTGTCAACAATCACAAAACAAATATCAATTTAGAAAGAGTTTATCTTTTGGCTCCGAACAGCTCAGATGGTTATAGAGCCGGAGTATTTGAATTCGATTGCCGGTAGGGATAAAATCTCAGCACAAATCACAACAATGTCTATAAGTTGGCTAAAACCTGTAAAATCAATAATAAAAAAACACAATATTACTACTTACACTTGTTCTTAAACGCGTTAAGGGTATTTCATGGAGAGATGGTGTTGTAAACTGTAATACAAACGTGTGTCAGCTGGGAACGAATACAGAACCTCTGGGTTTAGGTACGTACGTACACTCTTGCCACTAGCCGTACACTCTTGCCACTAGCCGTACACTCTTGCCACTAGCCATACACTCTTGCCACTAGCGTAGTCGGGAGTAAAACAAGAGCTTTAGATACTTCCTGGCAATCGCTGTACTTCCCTCAATGTATGTCAACTAGCAGCCTTACATGCAACAAGTGCAAAGTTAGCGTATGCTTATGGACTAGCATTTCGCTAAAAAATAATTAAGTTCTGCAATCGCTGTCAGCAAATGACGGTAATTTATTCGTCCAGAGTAAAAGTTGTTTAGAGACGAGACTTGAAATGAATCGTTCGCATAATTGTTGCAAAACATGTGGTTGGTTGGTTTCATCATTAGGTCGGCTCCTATTATGGTCATACCGTACCTTACGTCTGATTGTACACATCACTAGTCCCATACCGACTCAGATCCTTATCTACCGTTCTTTCGTGCAAGCTGTTTCTACAACAATCAACAGTTTCCTGACGTTCTGTCACACATTCATGCGCGCAGTCTTCCGCTTATGTACAGTGCACACGCCTCATAGTCACGCGCTCGGTCACACTCACCGTTATGAATTTTCAGGTATGCAACCCAAGGTCGTAAATTACTCCTAGTGGACCTATTTCCAGTAAATGGTAGAAACTACATTTAGTTCGTACTATTGACGTTCGTTGGGCCAGCTGTAGTCCGTGTGTGAACGTGGTTAGACCACAGTTGATGCCGTAACAACGCGAACATGGACGTCTCTCAAACAGTCACATGCATGCGACCAAGCCTTTCAGGTGCAATTCATCTGCAACCGTACAAGTCCCACACTTGCTTACGACATTCTGTGCGTGTGACTGCTGGAAGTAATTCACATTCTGAGCTAGAGGCATCGCGATATACACACGAGGCTCGCAGCTCAATTCCGTCAAGTCTGGTCGCGGGTCGAGGTATCTTCCCTTCACGATCTAGTTGGGCATTTCCTACAAACTTGCGTAATCGTGGTTTTCCTATACTATAGTATAATATGTAGACCAGTAAGACCACAAGCCCACTTAAACACAATAGACCATTTTAAAAACTATCATGGTTCTTATATCATGGTCCTCTAAATTTGTATATACAACAATACACACCAATTAAAAATTTAAAATCAAGGTTAATATACCAGTAAGGTATATTTGCTTGAAGTCCAATTTTTAATGTTGTGCATTGTTGTGTACATATTGTTCTTGAAGACTTATGCCCGAATGCATAGTTCACACTCAAGCCCTCCTCAACTCAGCCTCTCCTCAGCCTCACCTAACCACCAATCACAGAGCCGTCCACATGGCAATGCCATTCCGTGATTGGTGGTTGGGTGAGGCTAAGGAGAGGCTGAGTTGAGGAAGGCTTGAGTCTGGACTATGCATACGGACCTTAGACTAGGTGCCCGTATGATAATATTACAAGGGGTCTTAGGTAATTTTAAAACTTGTCTTTGTCCACGTAAAGCAGCTATCTGGCAAACTTACCTATCTGATAAAATTGTTCCTCTTGACCAATTTACAATCTTTGGTGTCTGACACTATACAGCCCACTGTGGTGTATTATAATTGTTTAGCCATCCATTTCTTATTTGTTCTTGGGGCTAATGAGTGACACAAACAAAGTTGTCTTATTAGAATAGTATAGCCAAATAGAAGAAGTAGCATTGTGTCACCATTACTGACTCCTAATGAGCATATTAACTACTTTGAGCTTGGTCGAATAAAATTTGTAAAATAGAATGATCAACATCTACAAATTACAGGAATATAATTATAAATTTTCTTCAGTAATATTATGTATGTATGTATGTATGTATGTATGTATGTATGTATGTATGTATGTATGTATGTATGTATGTATGTATGTATGTATGTATGTATGTATGTATGTATGTATGTATGTATGTATGTATGTATGTATGTATGTATGTATGCATGTATGTATGTATATATGTATGTATGTATGTATTTATGTATGTATGTATGTATGTATGTATGTATGTATGTATGTATACATGTATGTATGTATGTATGTATGTATGTATGTATGTATGTATGTATGTATGTATTGAATTTCCAGAAAACTTTTATGAATAAAAATATTTTCTAAAAATTGAAATTTATTATCTTTTGTATCCAGAACGAAGTCTCTATGTATAATAGAAATGTGGAACTATATTTAGACGTGTTCTCCATTGCTTGACTGATTGATACGAGCAGCAAGTACTGGCTCGACTGAGATGTGTGAGCAGCAAGTACTGGCTCGACTGAGATGTGTGCGCGTTTGTTCGTTTGTTCGTTTGTTCGTTTGTTCAGAGCTACTCCGAGCCCGTTCTGTGTTAGCTTAGATCTTCCGTGGGCTCCAGCGGATTACGTCAAACTTGTTATGTCATGTGGAACCGAGTCTGAATGTGACCCTTTAGAATCGCCGCACTGTGATGAGTATGTTAATTTACACAATTCTTACGCCGCAATAACTTTCTCATGGCTTACGTCATCGACTTGTAACATAACTATCGTACCCGAGGGATGTGACGTCGGCGCTAACATGATATTATTACTACAGTGTTGTAAACATTACTTTTGAAAAGTAATTCAATTAGAATTACTATTACTTTTATAGTAATTAAACTACTTTTCAATTAATGTTCAAAATAGTTTGCATTTTCCCTCTATAGCTGTGAGAGAAGACACATTGAGTCGCTGATAATCGGTTGACAGGAGTTTCTTGTAGAAACGTGCACCAACCCATGACAGTAAAAAAGTGATTTTTTTAAAATAAAATGTAATGTGTTCTACAAATTTTATAGAAGTCGACAATTTTTACATAAAAGTTGGTATTATTAAAAAGTAATTGTACCAAATTGAAAATAAAAATGTGCACATAATTACTCCAACAAAAGTAATTCAAATACAATGACAATAACATTTTCAAAATAAGAATTGAACAATTAATTATATAGTTTTAATCAATTACATTACGCCACTGGATCATATAAAAGGTAAAACAGTAGAGATAATGATTTATCGTTGAGGTTTATGTTTTCGCTTTGTACATCCATGCTTGTTTATGTTAATGAAGTATAATAGATAAGCATCTTTGCTTATCGTTACACAATAAATGGATGTGTTTTGACTTTTGCAGTTTACTAGATATAATATTGCTAATTTTACATTTTATGAACAATTAAAATATGACTCTTTTAGACAGAACCAGTAACTTATAAATTATAAGTTACTGGTTCTGTCTAAAAGAGTTTGATCCAAATCAAATATGATGCACGTCCTCGGGTGTAACTTGCTTCCCGAGGTCAACAAACATCGGCCACATATTTAAAAGTTGGCCTGGATTTGCATTAAAAACAACCCAGAACGGGGGCCCCGTAGGATAACACGCGAACAACAGGGTTCCTTAGCGACAAACTTCCGTATACACAAAACACGGAACTGGAGAGTGGACTAAATTTAAATATCCACCACGCACAGCTAGCCGAGCTCTTGTCGACATTTTCATCAGAGGATAAATATAGAAGGCAGTGCATGTTGACCCGCATTTCACATTTTCACTTTTACAGAATATAAACCGAACAACATAGGCCTTCATAGCCCTACTTTCAAAGTGAAATTATTGATTGTCAATTAATTTATCCATAAAGTAGGTACCCTCTAAATACATGAACATCACATTGGTTTTAGTGAAGTAGGTTCCGTAGCATAGCATATTGGTTGTTTGACGGCGGATGGGTTGGGAGGGAGGTAGGGGGGGAGGGGCTGAATGTCGTACACGCAACGGACATTTATTGACTGCCAGTATCTATCAAGTATTTAGACCTACATCTAGTCCTACCTTCAGTCTGCTTCCTATTGTCGATAAGGATAAGGTAATGAGGGCTCTCATGTTCCTGGTTGCTTTTACAATCAGTTAATTTTTAATGCATGCTTTGAGCTGACGAATGACCACCATGGAAAGATTAGGGTGGCGGGTTTTAATAGCACGTCCGCACGTAGTCGACACTTATCGAAACGTACTAAGGGTAATAACGGTTTTATGATCCATCCGGAACAACGGCGTAACTTGAAACAATTATAGGTTAATACCTCTGTCGATACATTGACGACGACTAATGTTCTTGACGCAATTGGTGACTGCGAGTTTTACAACCGTGTTTGTTGGTGTTTTATAGTGATTTTATTGTTCATAAACCTAATCATTTAAATATATAATTTAATGGTGATGTTAGTAATCGTATTTGGTGCTTGCGTCATTCAAAAACAAATACCAATGATATCCTGACAGAATCAGGGAAAATGAGGAAAATGTCTTAATTCAGCAGACAACCTGTACTCATCTAACAAATGTTGAAAACATTTGTCTGTGGCGCTATTGCGGGGGGGGGCATCGCCCACAGACCCCCCGAAATATATTGATGGCTGCGCCACTGGATGAATCATCCTTGACCAATAGGAATTCACGAAGAGTGCAACCAATGCAGCTGGATACAATATACAAAATATTCCTAATAATATAATGTCTAGACAGTACACTACCTTCTGTTCCTGATAACCACCAGACCTAAGTCAGTGTTACGAACGAACGGGAAAAGCAGTGTTTTACTAAACCTCCGTGAAATATCCAGCATATAGCGTCTATTTGACACGAGCTATGGATGACCTTTGTCAGTTCCGGGTGGAAATCTAGCTCGTGCATGGCAAATAGTGCAGCAGTTCTTAAACTTGCACTCACAGAATGAGTATGGGATTGTGATTCTCTTCCGTATAGCGTTGCGCAACGCGGGGGCGCCACTGTGTGCGCATGCGCGTGCGTTACACCACAGAAGGTCGAGACAATTTGGACAATAAAGTGCCGAAGAGCAAGGACACTATTTAACTATTTCCCGACAAGATTTTTCAATGTGACCGGAGATAATATTAATGTTGTTGACTTGTTGTACTCATTTTATCTTTGGAATAATACTTGTTCCTATTCTTGGCGGCTCTCTTCCTGAATGCTATCCGTACTCTCTCTAATCCCCAAGTGGTCACTTATTTGTTAAAATAATTATTGTTTCCTTCTAAATCAAGATTATACATTTCAATCTTCAACCATCTTTGGAATCCTAACATAGAATAACAATAATGGTACAATTTACAAATAGCAACAATAACATTCATTAATTATTTAAAATAATAATTATTAATTATGTAGAATAAAACACAAACTATACTATAGTTTTAATTATAATCATTTTATCAATTCTACTGGTCTATACTCTATAATTGGGGCACTTTCACCCTTATTCCTCCTTCAACAAGCCTCATACAAGTAAATAACCAATATGGCCTAGTAAATTATAAATAGAAAAAAACAATGGGTGTAAGCACTAAGCAAACTGAGTGCTTTCGTATGTGTGCAGTTTAGAACAGTACGTCCGAGTAACTTTGCTCGCGGCATATGGACACGCATCGTCAGTACGTTGCTTGACCTATAAATTCAATACATACAAAAAATGTTGCCTGCCTGTCTAGATGATAGTGCAATACATACGTTTTGCACATTATGTTTTCCTTTCACTTTCAATCTCCGTTGGATTGAATGAGATCTCACGCATGCTTGGTCGCACTCGCTTTACGGTTATGTATTCCAGATGCTCAACTTCCAGACACACAGTTAAATTAACTACTCATTTAACTTAATGACTGTACACATGATAACGACGACAGTGCTAACTGGCCGTAACGCGCTGTAGGAGGGGGCGTTGGCGGGCTGGCGTCTCATTTAGGGCAAGAGGCTCCAACACATCTGTTTGAAGGCGACGTGTTATCTTTACTTGATTAGTTTCAATCTTTGGGCTGATAACAACGAGGCTGATCGAGACGATGAGTTGGGGATATGTGAAGTGAAGATGAAACAGCTTTTTGTGGCATGAATGGTTGCGAACGTTTTTGAGGTTGCGTATAACTTATATTTACAAGAAATGTATTTGCTCAATCTCAACCGTCGAAGCGAAATTTTTGACAAGTATTATTGAAAGTACTGAGTAGCCTGAAATCGAATTATGATACAACGGTTACATATCAACATGTCTGCGTGCTGATGAGGGTCGGACACTTCCGCTTCGCAACGCATCCTCCATGAATATCTTGTTTACGCATACTACTTTGGTTTTATATTTAAAAAATGCTCTCCTTTGTTTTTAGTATTGTAGTCGTATGCACGTCCGCCAGGACTGGTGTATCTAAAACACATATGAGGACTACCTGTATTGTGTTTTGCATACATGACAACTTTCAAGACTCGCATGTCCAAACAATACATGATGTAATAACTACAGTATCTAAAGCCCAAATACACGTATTGGACCATGTAAGCAAACAACATAATTATGTTTTGAGTGCAAAACGATATAAAAGGATTATTATATACAACTAATTAAAATTTAAATAGTTAAACCATTTTAAAATCATATCCATTTTATTACACACACGAGTAGTCATTCGAGTTACGTGTCGACCACATTACGTAGTCGTACGGTACCTTGAGAAGTATGTACGTACGTAATCTCGAAATGAAACCGATAGCCAATCACAGTCCGTTATTTGTATTCTGCATCATGGGATGGATGAATGAATGCACTTCTCACTTCCGTCATAGCATTTCTCTTTCGACGTTACGTGAGGCTACGTCATAGCAGAACGCGCACACGAGAACACCGTCTCGACGTTTCAAAATAAAACTTATGAAATAGCCTTTTTACCCGACAATACCACGCCAACAAACTAAAACCGTGTAGCTATATCGTCCATGTCTGTGTCACGCATGACACTGATCGCCTGTACTAATTAGCTTCCGTATCACAATCAATTACATTGCAAGTCGTTCCCATTTCAAAACAATTGCTTGTTGATTGACAATAAAAACGAGTTCAAATTTGGCTCGGTTTGAACTGCTGTCAGTCACAATTAAAAATCACCAAATATGACTGGCATAATTTTGTGTCATGGTTTATTTGATTCCTTATATCCGCCCATGATATATGTATAAATTTGACCCAGCCCACCTTTCCGCAGAATTCACTTCCGGGGCTTTAGCTTAGCCTTGAACAAAGTATACAGTAGGTAGCTCGATGGATGTATAAGCTGATTATTTTAATAATTTAATTTAAAAAAAGAAAAACGAAACCAAAGCTCCAGCTGGCCCCACATAAGTGCAATGCTTCCAACTCTGGAATTAGAACTATAGCATTTTTACGCCACTAATCTCGAGTGTGTTGGTCTGTTTGGGTGTTGGGGCAGTCTACCCCAAGTGAACGAAGCTCTACGAACAACTTGCCCGATGTACCACTTTATTGATTACCTCATATCGTAACCACATTTCCCACGGGGATGACTGACTGCGACGAGCCACGTGGCACTGGCAGTGGCAGTGGCACCACTTTGTGCGTCCAGCTGAGATGCACCACACGAGTGTCCATGCCTGCCTCAATGTCCCAAAGTGCGCATTGTCGCTCGATTGAGTATAATCTCTCCCTGTGGTATAGAAGGCGATGATCTTGTCTGGGGATCTCTCCCACTCTACGGCTCGACGGGCACACTTTCAATTTGATTCCTTATTTGTGTGTGGAAGGTATTCGCCCTCAAGAAGTCAAAAGAGACACCGACCAGAAGTATTAGTTGTTTTACTTTAGGGAGGAGTAGCTCATTCAACGGAAGTGCTATTGTTCGGCATGAACATTTGAGATGATTGAGAGAATATTGAATTAATTTTGGTCAAATAAAAGTTTGCCATTTCGGACATTGGGCAGTGAATGTTTTCACCGTACACGATAAGACTGACGGATGTCGTGTTGGCCGAGAACCCACGACCACTTACGAAGGTCACACCGACAAGTCGAAGCGATCCACTCATTTGAAGACCGTGTATAAACAAACACTGGCGAGCAGCTTGACCATGATCGGAAGTAGGAATACTTTACAGAGCACGTGCATGAGTGTCATAAGAAGGGGCTACAGACTAGAGCAGCAGGGGGCTGGAAGTCTGTGACACAATCACACAATCACTCGAAACATTAAAGTTAATCATTTCAATACGTGCCACTGTTGCCGTGTCGCCTCCTAGAAACTTGGCAACAGAGTAATACCGTCTTCCTGAAAAGTGTCGGCCAATGAACAGTGAGCAAGCGCTATTTCCTGGTTCTGTGTTTTCTCTCCTACTTTACCCCCCCCCCCCCCCTTCTCACCCATCTTCACCGTGAATTAATACAAACACCCACTTCAACTGGTGGGATAAGCACTTGGCGAAGATAATAGAGCACTTGATAAGATAATGATGGGTACTATGTTATCATAACTACCACATTTACAGTGACAGACTACACAATGATCAGCGTGATAGACGGTCAGCTATCCCCCCAAATTCAACAGAATGGTCTCACTCGGCCGGACCAGTCGAGAGTAGGCTCAAAAAATTCGTAATTTTAAGCTGATTACAACAAAGGCAATCCGGAAAACGAAATCGGTAGCTTTTACTTTTTATAGCCAAAAAACGGCAAAAATGGCAAAAAGTAATTATTTTAATACTACAAGACTAGTTGACTGATAACGCTGGGACAGGTGTCGAACAATTTGTTATTTCATGTAAAATTAAGAAAAAGTAATGCGAAAATGGAAATCGCTACCGTTTTGCCCTGGGAGAATAAAAACGGCAAAAATGGCACACATTTCATTTAGAAGACCAGTTAACCGATAACACTGGGAGAAGAGTAAAAAAACTCGGTATTTCAAACTAAATGTATCTAACAACAAATTATGTGAAGTTCGAAAACATAAACACGGCCTTTAAAATCAAGAAACGGCAAAAAGGGCACCAATGTATCATAATATAGAAGACCTATCGACCGATTACACTGAGACTGGTGGCACGAACTCGATATTTAAAACTAATTCATAACAAATAAAGCGACTATCGTAATCGATAGCACTTGGCCTTTAGAGAAATCAGAAATCGGTAAATAAACCGGTAACTATTACTTTGTATAGACAAAAAGACGGCAAACAAAATTACAATTTGTGAACTTCATTACCAATTTCTGATAATGCTTGGAGAGATGTCAACAAATTTTATATCTTTTAAGGAAAGCGAAGAAAATGTAATTCGAAAATTTATAATCATAGAGTTGGGCATTAACCAAAAATAAAAGGGGGGGAGGGGGGCATAAAAGGGCCATTTAGTATGTAGTATAAGTGACCGATAAACTTCAAGTAACCCCTCACATTTTATGGGAGAGATATATGACAACACATTTCATACTTAAAGCAAAATACCTAACAAAATATTGTGTGTGTTACACAACACTCATCATAAGTAATATAACAATAATTGAAATCAGTAGCTCTTTAGATTTGAGAGCAGAAAACGGCAGAGGGCAACTTGTCAGATGTGCGACCAATAAAAATGACAAATGCGGGTGGGTAACGAATCAAAACAATGCTATTTGATAGTGTTTTAAGATAAATTATAAATCTTATATATATTTCATTTCTTTCTTAAACACAAAATTCACCAAGAAGGGTGTGTTTATCAAATCAAAGTTCAAATGCTCAAAATACGTTCAAAACAGTACATTGTGTTCTCAGACTTGTTAAAGTAACTGCACATTTTATTTAGATAGGTTTTATTTTGGTACCATTTGACATAACTGTACCTTTGATTGTTGCATTGCCTATAGGTCAACTCTGCTTAGATAAAATATTTGTCGATGATAAGCCACTGTTTTCTGACTAAGCAGGCGATTTAGACGGTCAGCTATGCACTTTTGTGGTCTCACTCGGCCGGACCAGCCGAGAGTAGGCTCAAAAAATTCGTAATTTTTACCTGATTACAGCAAAGGCAATCCGGAAAACGAAATCGGTAGCTTTCACTTTTTATAGCCAAAATTATCAGACGTGAATGCGCTTCGATATCATATGTACTGCACTCGGGGAGGTGCTGTCGACCCAGAAACCTTACCTCCATGTCGCTCAACACTCCGGTTGCACATTGACAAGATCGAACTACCAAGCAGCTATCTGGAAAACATCTCTCCTCCAATTCCAAAGTATCCCACTCCCATTCGACCATGGCTGGTGCCTGGAAGATGGTTCTATTGCTATCCAATGGCTTGCAACGAAACCAGCCCCAGAAGAAGTATTAGAATTAATATCATGCAAATGCAAGTACTGTTCTACAGCTAAGTGTCAGTGCAAGGAGCTAAAGCTTAGATGTACAGACTTGTGTTCCTGTCAAGAGCAATGCAAAGAGGTGGAAGAAGATACCTTGCTACCACTAATAGAGGAAAGCTATTGCAGTGAGGACAGTGACTGACCTGGATGTCTGAGGTATGTAGGCTATTACTAAGCCCTCATTATAAACGTCTTAATATTTTTAAATCAAAATATAATTTTCGCGTTACCGATGCGACTATATATGTGAACGTGTTTCTGTTTTAGTGAGTCTCGAAGCATAGCAGATATGTACAACACGGTGACGAGGATGCACTAGTTTGTCATGTACTCCACATTAAAGTATATAGTTTGTAAGTGCTTTAAATTTAAACATCATCTCACATGTGTGTTTTAGTTGTATTTACATTAGTGCTCCATTTAATTGTATAATAATGTATAAAATCATGAGCTATCATCTACATAACTACATGTGACGGCCTGCTTGATGCTTCGCAGGTTAACAATGACTTTTTTTTAACAAGTTTACATATACATGGCAAAAAAAAATGTATAATGCCGAACATGCACCTAATAAATAATAATATTATAGATTTATTGTTATTATAGATAATATTTTAATCACACAACAAACCGTCTAGAATTTACGGAGTTGGAACACATGCCTTCAATATGTATTTTTTCCTTGTATTTGATCTTTTATAAATAACTGGAGACAATATTGTGATGTTTTTCGTTTTCGTGTAAATAAATTACGAATAAATATTGAACAACGGGGTTCATTTATCTTTTCCAATTATACATTTTTCTTCCTACCCAATTATCTTTTCCTGCAAATCGTATGTCTTTGTTGCCGTTCTTCAAGCTCTTAAAATAATACCAACAATTTAAATGCGACCTACCTTTTATGACCGTTTCCAACTGCATTTGTGTTTATTCTATTTTGGCGGAAATAATAACACTAATATTATAACCAACCCCCCCCCCCCCCCCCCCCACTCCACCTTGTTTTTGGTACCGTTTTGGCCCTTTAGTATCTGAAGTATCTGAAAGGTAAAAGGTAATGTTTAGAAGTTTGCACGCTGCTTACAATCGCATTTGTTGCCATCCCTCCCAGTAAGTTTTGTCAGCCAATTAATCTAAAAGACGGCAGTGCCCTTTTGGTGCCTTTTTTATCTATAGCCTTAAGGTACACATATTGAGTTTCACTTTATTTATTCTACATTATGCCTATAAAATATCAAATTAGTTTACATCTCCCATTGTTACCGGTCAGTTGGTCGATAAAATAAATTGTGCCATTTTTTGCCGTTTTTAGGATCTCAACGCCAAATGGTACTGAATTCCATTTTCGCATTATGTTTTATTCATTTCTCACAAAATATCGAGTTTTTTGACACCTTGCCCAGCGCTATCACTCAATTGGTCTTGTAATCGATAAATTTCCCTTTTTTTACCGTTTTTTGGCTATAAAAAGTGAAAGCTACCGATTTCGTTTTCCGGATTGCCTTTGCTGTAATCAGGTAAAAATTACGAATTTTTTGAGCCTACTCTCGGCTGGTCCGGCCGAGTGAGACCACAAAAGTGCATAGCTGACCGTCTATGACTGATCAACAACAGCCTGTTTCAAAAGTTGGACACGGAACCTACAAATCATTTATACGTTATTATTTACACTGAGATCGCGCAAGTCCAGGCGCAAGAAACTTGAGAAAGATTATTGGCGTTACATCATGAGTGACATATTATCAGTATGCTATTATTCTATGTCTGCTATGTCTTCTATGTTGTGTTTCTTTTGTCGCAATACACTTTGAAATACCATGTGGCTTGGCTTATTCAGTGTCTTGAACCGCTTGTCTCGTTGTGTATAAGAACGAGAGGTCCTTCCTTCCTTCTCTCTTTCAACAATCATTCGTTACTATCTATTTGTCACTCACAACCCGATTAGCCTCATTGCACCACTCATCCAGCACGATAAGGCTGGCTGCTATTAACCAATTCATAACTTTCATTACTTTTCGACTTTCGTGAACTTCACTTTCATGACTTGACATTGAAAACCATAAGGAAAAATATAACCAGTTTCAACCGATAAATAAATCATGTATCAGCAACCCACTCATCGTTTCGATTACCATCGTCATCATGAAACAATCATTGGTATTCATGACCATGTGCCCCAATGACATGACTATGGTGGCCTATAGGCAGCCTGTAGAATCTCCCTCTCGATCTCTATGGTTGCATAACTCATGACCATAAAACAGACGTAGAGTCGACCAGTGATATTTCTAAATATGCAATAAGCGTGACAAGTCAATATGAACTTCCGCTTCTCTGAAGGATTTCTTGAAAACAAAACATCGTGACTTGTTGAACCAGTCATAGAAGTGACTGCCATCTTTATTCTTTACCTCGCGTATTGTTCGGCTGTGTTCAAGGCGGGTGTATACTGTAGAGGGTGTGGACAGCATGTTCAAAACATTATTGCTCTGTACAACCGCGGTGCAGGCAACGAGAAGGCATCATCAATTGGAAGAAAAATCGCTTGAAGAATAGTTCAGAATATTTACGCCCGGGAGGTTCACGAGACGCCCGGTATCCGTGTTCTCCGCGGAAACCACGCATCACGTTGGTGGTTGCCATGAAGAAAACAAGTTAGTCCCGGACCAAAAATTTGGCGGGTCGTTATAATACCGGGCATTCGTTGTGTCTGTTATATTGTTCCAGGTTCCAACTGATAGGTTGCCCAGATGAGCTCTAGCGAGACTCATCCCATTTATTGCGTACAGTGTAATACGTGTCAGCACAATTAGCTAGAGTAACATTGGGTGGGTCTTCACTGGCATCGCAAGCTAAACCCAGGAAGCGTGGAGTTGAAGCATTGATTTATGGAAGTATCGTTTAAAGCTATCCATTATGTTTGTATGATGAATCGACTACTAGTAGGCCTACAACAATGAACTTGCACCGAAATTATATTATGGAGTTTTGGAAAAATTGTTTGGCACCATTTTGCTTATATTTGTATTTGCGTTATTATACAGGAGCGATTACAAGTATCAGATTAATGTTTAAAATAGTAGTTTTCAATTATCCTGTAATTTAGGCCTAACTATCACAGTAACAATACATTCCAAGTTTGCATTTCTCGCAGATAATAGATATTTTCTTCGCATTGTTGCATAGTGTTACACTCTACATCCACGCGGTAAGCAATTAGTAAACAGTTAAATATTCTCCCAAAGAATCCCACTCACAATGATGTCAAACTTTATACGAGTAATTGCTATAGTTGTCCACTACAGTAGATACAACCCCCAGTTGGACACAAAGATATTTTCGAGGTCTGAAAGTTGGATCGTTTGGAAAACCTTCCGACATTCCTTCCCTCGACCCATCGACCGCAAATACCTTTGATCGGCGAGCTGTTCATAATCTTACCTATTAATCCTGCTGACCTGTCACAACAAATTTCATATAGAATTTAGAACAACACTTTTTTCTGAATTATATGGATATTTCTACATTGCGCTATAAAGAGCTGGAAATTACAAAATCAGTTGTTTTTTATTTGTCTTTTTATGATGGATACAACCATACTTAGGCATACTAATGAATTAATTTTAGTAGATAAATAATGTTTTTTCGTGTATTAGAGGAAACAGTAGTCTTACAAAGACAATCAGAGGACCCGCTGCTCTAAAAAAAATATCTTTCATTTTAATTACAATCAGTTTTGAGAATTAATGCCAACGTTAAATGTGGGTTTTCTTTCATAAAACGGCTTCAAATTACACTACCACATTTTTTAAAATGCATTTATATTTTATGCGTAAGGCAATAATCTAGTTCAATAAAACTGATCAGTATAATAATAATCAGTGTAATAAAATTGATAATTACTTTGGGTATTGTTTGACTTTGTAACTTTCACACTCTGATTTTCTTTGTAAGACTATAATATTATTTGCTTATATTGCTACATTAATGTTTTAAGTCCGGTTGTTTTCGTCATAGAAAGACAAATAAAAAAAACCTGAGTACATAATTTCAAGGTGTATAACGCTGTTTAACGCGATCATGAAATATACGTATAGTTCCTAAAAAAAGTGTTTTTCCTATAAGATGACTTTTGTTGTGACAGGTCATCCTGGCTCGTCGATCGAGGGTAATTACGGTCGAGGCGAGAGGGAGGGAAACCCGTACTTTGGTCAGAGGTTGGTACAAACGCTACCCGAGCCTCATGCCCTCGGGCCTGTCCAACTGCGAAATAAACGAACTGTACCTCCAATAACATTCTACAACGCCAGAGGTTTTCGGCCTGTGGGGGATAAACCCGTTCCCCCCAACAAAGCTCTAAGCTTTAGTTCTACGTCATAATAGAGCTAACAACAGCATAAGGTCCTTATTAGGGGTGGGATAAAATTAAACGCTTTTAAACATGTCAACGCCAATATTGCAAGTAGGGCAGTGAACTAGTGATGGTTCATTCTTTCTGAAATATGTACAACGTTTCATAAAAAGAGGGTAATTGTCTCAAGAAAGAGCGCGGCATTCAACCCGAAAACTTGCAACATGTATAATATATTCCTGAGTCTTCACAAATCGACGGCAACATGCGTAGGGAAGCCTCATTGAAGGATTTTCCGTTCAGTCAGTCAGATGAATATGAATGCTGGCTGGGATTGAGTTCTACAATCAGTTCGCTAACAAGTAAGTTGTAACTGAGTAGGTAGATAAACACAAAATTTGAATCAAGCTGAAAAGTGAAGGGGACATTTCATCTCCGATTCCCTTGCCTATCTCCTACTGGATAGGAAACAACAAGAAATACCCTACGAAACGAAGACAAATGCCACATCAATCCCACACATCACGCACATCATCACGTCACCTGTACGAACAGGTTTACAAGCAATCACCTATCGTTATGCAGAAATATTGCAGCATCCTCCTATCGCCGCTCGAATCAAGTTTTTGACCACAAGGAAATAAATGGCGTCACGATCTTTGAGCTGATCGTGTCTCCGATATCTTCCTCGTGCCACGCCAGCTTCCTTGATCAGCCCTACCTCGCGATATGGGGTTTACAAAGCAGGCAGATGCAGATCGTCTCCTAGTTCTGAGTGGAAACTATCACCAAACGAGGTTTTTCCTACAGTTTATAATATGTTTAACCATTGTTCATTATTATGTGATATGGCCATTGATTAGCAAACCAAAGAGGGTAACCGGTTTGGCCTTATGTAACATCACCGCCCATACACGTAAGTAACGAACATTTCGACATTGTTGGTGTGTTGTGTGCAGTCTTACCACTTGGGCTCATTTCATTTATTTTTTATTTTAATCCACCAGCTTCCTTTGTCTTCGCAAGGAAGGAAGAATTCAGTTACATTGAATTATAAATGTAAAAATGGTATAAACATATTAATGTAAACATGAATGGAACAATGTGAATGTAAAATAAAACATACATTCCGATACCACTAGTGGTAGATAACGAGTAATGCTTCTATAACGTGTACAATGTACATGCCCGCACGAAAATATAGGTCGTACGTGTGAAAATGTACGGCCACACATTTTCGCGTGAGACAAGATGACAGTCTGAACAGTTGGGCCACATAAGATGAAGTTTATAATCACCAATTAAATATCATAAACATTAACCCATGTTATTTAGTTAAACTTTTTTTTAGTAAAAATTCATTCCAAAGTTTTATCATTTTGTGCATTGGAGAGGTATTACAATTAAATGTTTAAACGCGATAATTTCGAAAAAATAAACGTTTACAAAATTAAACGTGTATGGTGCAAGATGCCAGTGCACATTGCGTTGATTCCACAGTTCAATACACCGAGACCGCGACATGAAACCAACAGCGAGCAACAAGTGTAGTAGATTTACGTGCTCACGTGCATGGCAGGCGATGTGGAGCAACAAGTGTAGTAGATTTACGTGCTCACGTGCATGGAAGGCGATGTGGAGCAACAAGTTTAGTAGATTTACGTGCTCACGTGCATGGTAGGCGATGTGGAGCAACAAGTGTAGTAGATTTACGTGCTCACGTGCATGGCAGGCGATGTGGAGCAACAAGTGTAGTAGATTTACGTGCTCACGTGCATGGCAGGCGATGTGGAGCAACAAGTGTAGTAGATTTACGTGCTCACGTGCACGGCAGGCGATGTGGAGCAACAAGTGTAGTAGATTTACGTGCTCACGTGCATGGCAGGCGATGTGGAGCAACAAGTGTAGTAGATTTACGTGCTCACGTGCACGGCAGGAGATGTGGAGCAACAAGTGTAGTAGATTTACGTGCTCACGTGCACGGCAGGCGATGTGGAGCAACAAGTGTAGTAGATTTACGTGCTCACGTGCATGGCAGGCGATGTGGAGCAACAAGTGTAGTAGATTTACGTGCTCACGTGCACGGCAGGAGATGTGGAGCTACTACGACGTACGTTACAAATTTCGTTTGAAAATAGAGAAAACTACAATTGCTTGACCCTTGGATCTCAACAAATATAGTAATTGCACATACAAGATTATTTTACTGCTTACAGTTTACACAGTATTCGACTATTTTGAGTAATGACGAGTGGGGGGGGGGGTCTTTTCTCACACGAACACGTTTATAGAATGGTCTGATTGTCAAATCTAGGCCGGAGGCCCAGTAACTTTACAATTTTGTTCACTATATTTCATGGATGGAAAATGCGACTAGAGCGAGCCTTAGAGGTATATTACTACCATTTTCCTGCCCATGGACTGCTACCTTATCGCGGTGGGCAGGTTTGCGTGCTTTAATGATTCCTAGAGGAGAGCTATGCCGGCGGAAGCGTATGCTTCTGGTAGGGCCACCCTAGCCGGACTGGTCGAGGAGGAGAAGTCAGACGAAGTGCAGTCCACACCCCAATCCCCTTTCCTCCCCTTTCCCCTTTCCTCACGCTCCCTCCTACTTGCCATTTTCCTCCAAACAACCCCATATTTCATCTTCATATATCACCCACTCATTGTCTCGATTAGCCTCGTTGCAAAAATATGAGACGTTAAGCCCAAATAATCAAATCAATCAAATACTAACATTTTAACTATTGTTATTAAAACAGTAAATAGAGGAGAAAATCTTGGTACATGTGAGACTGTGACATTATAATACAATATGAATATATATGTATATATTGGTTTACTATTTTCCAATCAAAACAATAACAGTAGGATGGTATAATATGTATGATTTCTTAGATGTTGTTGGTTGACATTTGTATATATAGGCCTATATGTGTGTCGAAATAGTATATATATATATATAATATATATACATAGGCCTATATATTTACACTATTTCGATAAACTACGACATTCTAACGTAAATGGTCCACTATTCCATAAGACGCATCCAGCACTCGATTTTGTAACAAACTTTCCCCGTAACCGTTGTGCGTGATTTATTGTTGGTTTATTGTTGCTTAATAGGCTTCACCTGTCGAGAACTCCGCTTCGACTGCAACAACAATCGGCAGCCGAACTTTCGAAAGTAGTTCATGAAATTCTTTCTTTTGTCGCGTTAGAAGACATTCTACGGATAACAAGGCAGGCAGGGCAAGTACAATTTTACGGTTCGCACTCGGCACTACAACGTGTATACTCGCTGACATATTATATCGGTCGGTACGTCAAGGATACTACTCATATCTGCGTTATCAATACCTCTTCGGGTTAGTTCGTGAGTTCCTGGTTGTGTGTATAGATAGATAGATAGGCCTTTAGCAAACCAAGGGAACTGCCCACGCTTTCGTATTTCTAACTACTAGAAGATATTTGTAAGTTCAAGATTACTACAACAAGCATCCTTGCCAAAATATGAGACGTAAAGCCCCAATATTATGATCGACATGGTAAATTTAACATGTGTTGTAAAACACAGATGAAGTTATGATCAGTTGCCTAAACCAGGGGTGCCCAACATACGGCCCGCGGGCCGCATGCGGCCCGCCAAGCCATTTCATCTGGCCCACACCTCCCATTTGCATTCTTGTCTCACAACTAAACCCACGAAGAAAATTTTATTTTATTTCAAAGCACATTGTTCTGAAATTTATTTGATGAATATGTGTCTGTATTCTAGACTTCGTAGCGAAAAATGATCACAATTCTTTTGTTTCTACTTCTAGTTTTGTTGTCGTTCAAGCCTAGTTTCTTGGGAGCCGAAAGGGGGGGGAGTGGGGATTTTTGTTTTCTGTGGCGACATCCGACTTATACTAACTGGCGAGGACTCTACTGGCACAGATAACAAATGCTTCCGGTTATACAAAAGTCCCCGCAAATATGTTTCACCCTTTTAGTGGTGATCTTGCAAAGGCATCATGACTCGAAGCACAAAAACGAGTGTAATAAAATGAAGGATAATTCGAATTGAAAAAGTAAATCTTGTTTCGCAGCAACACATGTTTAAAAAGAAGGTAAATGAAAATCAAGCGTCTGTCCGCGCTAGTTTTTGTGTTGCACAGTGCACACTTACTAGCATCGGGGGGAACACCATTTGCTGACGGGGAATTTGATATAGATATAGAATAACCAGACTATATACGTGTATATATATATAGTTAAGTTGATGTGGCCCGCCAACATTGAACAATTATGCTATGTGGCCCACTTCTAAATTAAGTTGGGCACCCCTGGCCTAAACCATCAGCATAAATGGTAAATACCAAACTAGCTGTCAATGAAGTATGATTAGAGGTAAAATACACCTTCGAGATTTTACAGAAAGTTATTAGGTAGTTTCTATGAAACTGCACAACTGTCAAGAAACGACGCATGACCAGTCTTACAGTCGCAGATAGGTAATACAACTCATTCTTTTATGTCGAAATACAAATATGAAAATTGATTTTTTTTCAGTCAAAATATTGGGCATCATCCAATCCACTGCGAAGATGAAAGTAACCAACAATTTTAGAAATAATCTAGGGCCCTTTTCTTGTACCTATCTAACTAACATGGTCCCCTAAATCTTCACCTACAACAATACACAACGATGAAAAATTAGCTTTTAAAAGTTATATCAATAATTGGTTCATCGATTAACCTTGATTTTAATTTTAATTGTTATGTGAAGATGAGAACAAGAACGGGTTTAAAATTGTAATACTCCTTCCCCAATCTTTACTTCCATCCGCATGTTCGTGCGACAAACGAAGACACACGAAATGCCCAAACTTGTCAAGCGATGCAATGACAAACAGCGCTGCTCACAAGTGGGGACATTCAGTCAGATTGACTGCTGTGCGTGAAGTTGGCCGGCGTAGTGGCCTCGGTCGATTAGTCGCTAATTAGCCGTGTCTACAACCCACAACGTTCCACTTACACCCAGACATTCTGATGGGGGCGTAGATTGTTTCTCCGTTGTATTCACATTTTCATGACCCAAGCAGGCCGGCGTCGTCGAGATAAGCCTCGCTGTATGCACATAGGCATCGCACGTTCGTGATTTTAGGCGGAAACGTTTATGAAATTTAGATTTTTGAGGCAATCCCTCCTCGTTGTTATGCTCGATGTTATGGTAATTAATAAATAAACTACTTAAAAACTGTTAAAAGTGGTTCATAAAAGATCCCCCCCCCCCCCCCCCCCACCCTCGCGATAAGGATTTGTTTTATCTCGACTCTTAACCGGATTACCTTTTGCATAATCTTGATAAATGAACATCATCTAGGCACGTTTCAGTCAGTTATCTATAAAGATTTGAGTCAGATAGGCCTAATGGCAATTGTATTTGTGTAGATGTGTACTTCTTTTGAAACGCAATTCTTTTAAAATCTTATATTAGCACGTTCTGGTGTACGCATATTTAATCATATAATTTATAGTAAGATAGCGCACGTGTTACATACATATACATGTTACAAAATTGAAAGTACTGTTGTTACGTTACACACTTGGCGATGCGTGGGTGGGGTGGCGTAGCGAGCAACATTGGGAACATGAACAAAATACTATTGATGAAAAAACATAATTAATATTATAACACACAAAATAATATATTGCCAACAAGTTTGTGTTGTGTTTTATAAAAAATGCGGTCTATAAAATTATCGTAAATATTATAAATGGACAACAACAGTAGGGCCTACAGATGTTAAAAAATACCAATGCACTGTATTCGGATCAACAAATTGAATATAACACATCAGTAATACTGGACAGACGTTTCGCAGCATAGGCCTAACAGTGGATAGCCAAACGGACGTTTCACAGTACAAAAGTGGGTGGAAACACGGATAGACCGACGTTTATTGGTACTATAAAACTGAGCTGAAATGCAGACGTCGTCGATTTACGCTACCGACCAAGAGCCAAGACGCGCTTTGTTTTGAAACCGAGAGTAGCGCGTTTTTTATGGGTCTAACCGGATCCTTTGGCATCCACGATTCATCTCGGAAGACGGAGAGTTTGGGTCCGAAGACGTTGGAATGGATGTCTCGGCGAGGCAAACTGTTTCGGCTAGACAACGTCTTACGGCCGTACCCCTTTTCTTTTCAACCTTTCTCGTTCCATCAACTTCGACAATATGAAGGGTCGTGTAGCAAATATTATAGTTTAATTCGTTTAACGTGAAACAATGAGTAGGCCTGGCATCTCTAACCGTGTTTCACGAAGTTGGGGTAATTTAATTGCTTCAATCGATGCAAGTTGACCAAATCGCTCGAACACTCATCCAACGTTTTCGGTGATATGTAGCTTTTGTCTCCAAGTTTCCAGCCCAGCTTCCTGGCTAGCTAATTGGTTATTTAGAAACGCCGAAGCAAAGGAGATGCGGTCTATGGATCAGAGGAAGTCCTTTGAATAATAAGAGAAAAATCACTTGTCGTGATAATATTCAGTCCAGCGTGAAGCAGAGTTTGGCTAGGCTACTCAACAAGTCCAATGGCCCATGTCGATCGTCCAAGTCTACACGTCCTTTCTTACAAACATCTCAACTCAACAATATGATATTTGCAATAAATATAATATGGTAATCAATTAAATGTATTAGATTTAAAGACAAGAATGTGTTGAAAAGATCAAAATCGGTGTTTTTCATGTACCGGTATTAATTTGAATATGCCTATCGTAAGTAGTAATAAAGTTGATAATTACCTTCAATCATGTCAGGAGGTGGTTAAAGTTCCAAAACACGCTGCACAACACATTAAATAAGTTCGATAAATATAATCCACACTGATATAACCAAACACTGAATATCGACACTTAAAATAATTTCAACACCTGTATAGACAGGCTTTTATCACAATCACGTAACACCCTCCTTGCACAAGTAATAATAATTAAAAGCGATCCAGCTCGCAACACAAATCAATCACTAACTGCACTTGCATGTCCCGTCAATCAACACATGTGGAGAGTGCAAGTGGTATCGTCAGGTCACCTGCGCACCGCACACTCCTCTAAGACCTGTACCGCGCGGCGAAAACGTGCCAAGTGTTGTGATCGCAAACAAAACACTGCCACAGCAACAGTCTAGTTCACAAATCTTCCGCGAGGATTCTACTCTCGCTTTCAAAAACCTTCACCCTTTAATCATCTCGTAACTTTGCAACCGGTTGAGATTTCGACATGACACTTCGGCGGATACGTCGGCACCTACATTATCTCACATCCCCGTAAGTTTCACAATTGTTAGCTTTGATATAGGAAAGATATCGGTATTTCAAGTGCGTTCTTTACGGTCGTATGTTATTGGTAACGATGATAGGCGCTAGTATCGTTACCCCCACCACCATCGCCGTCGCTGTGACGGATGTCCGCTACACCCCCCCCCCCCCCTCCACTTCCCCTCAAATCCCTCGCGACGACCTCACAGAGCAGGAAGCTCTGCTTCAATAACGTACAGTCCGTGATAAAACTAATTGTATCTAATAACAATACACACATCAATGGACGTCTATTATCACAATGGGTGCAAGTTTAATTAGCCTGTATGTACACAGCACTCACGTCATAAGTCGGAAGTGAGCTGCGAGCTATTTTTAAAGATGGCGCACGGAATCACGAGGGACTTACGGGGAAATGAGCAAGAGGAAGATATCCTATTATTATACATCTAAATCCGGGAACTTGGAAGGAAGAACCACTAAACAATTCCTGTAAATTCTTTGTGTGTATTTCACAGCGCACCGTTCCGTTTTCTACCGTCCACAAGCTGGATGGTTTGAATTGAAGGAACGTAATAGCATTTTGAGTATAAACAGCAACACCCTTTGAAAACATTGGATGAAGAACAGAATTATCCGAAATGAAATCAATACGATCGAATCGAAACAATTATACACCGAACGTTCCGGCCCGCCCATACGCCTAAATCGAAGTCGCTTTCGTCTGGTATTCGATTCGAGTCATTACATAAAACTAGTCTTTGGACGTCTGACACATGTCTGTCTACATGTCTACTTGGGCCGTCAGCCCGTCACGACTATCCTCCAGCAATTAGGCTACTTCCTACTTGCCTCTAATTCTCGGGCATACATCCTTCGGTTCATCTCCACATTCTCTTTACAACACCACGTTCAAGGCAGGCTTTATGTTTTCATATTTTCATCCACAGGATACATTCTAAAGTTGATTTCTGGGTAAAGTTGGATGGTTGACACTTGACACGCTGAAGCAGTTGCCGAGCTTTCCTCTGAGCCCAGGGTAGAATAGATCCAGGACAGCTCTGCATGTCGTACGAGGTGACTAACAATCATATTTCTTTTGTAAGCATATTGAGACATTTTCGTACAAACACGCTGCAAACCTGCATTTGAAATATAAGGGGGCAATTGAGAGGAAAGATAGATAAGAAGAGAGAAAGGAAATACAGATAAATTAGATAGGAACGTCAACCAGAAATACTTGCGGACAAGCCCCGAGTGTAGGGATTCTTCGAGTTACTGACATTCGATGTCAGCTCTGTAATTTTATTTTTATTCACAACAATTCAATTGTGATGATTTTATTTTTAGTGCAGAAAGTTCGTAATTTTCATATGCTGCTCCTTTATTTTTATTTTATATATTATATATATTTTTATTAGGTACTCCACATTGACAACCCACATTTGTATAACTATTGGATGACTTCAAACTCTATTTCCAATAATTGGCCACCTCCCGCTATTATTCATAGACACAATGTCTACAGTGGTTTGGCTGTTGGCGTAGATATGTGACGGCTGAGGGGACCCTAACCAAAACTTTGATACACAGGGCTTCAGTATGTGAATTCCCATTATTTTCCGCTAACGAACACACAATTATTTTTATTCTAGTACGAATTTGAATATTATTTATGGCGTCCGTGGTGGCTCATGCGGTTACCCTTACCGGTAGGTCCTAAGGATTCGACATTCGATCGGTTGTTGTAACTGTCCTTCACTTATCAGAGTCGCACCTCCCTCATCGTCTGGAATAGCACTATTGCAATCATAAAGACGTAAAGCACCAATATAATTATTTATTGTTATAATGTTATAGAATGGGTTGTTGTTGTTGCTGTTGTTGTGATTCGCCTCCCACAAGGATGCGTCGTTGCCCCCCCCCCCCCCCCCCCCCCAGGGACGACCCCCGACATTCCTGTGCGTCAAGTAGGAACAAGTCGGAGCAGACTGAGAGGGTGTTTGGGTGTTGCGTCGACTTGCATGGCCTCTAGAGGTCACCACACACATGTTCCATGTTCTACACGCTGCACACTGTTGCCAAGACACACGATCGACGCACTAGGCGGAGCGAAAACATAATCGCTTCGCTCAATGCATTATTGTTGTTTATTGAATACAGGACGCAAAGAGCCACAAGTGTGATCACATCATATTATTTAGACACATACACTAATGTTTAACTGGCAATACACCATTTCGGATTTGGAAAAACCAAGTGATTACTTTGCGATCAATTATTATATTCCTCTTGAAAACAATGTTAAAAAATAATACAAAAATACGCATTTTTTTTTTATTATAAAAATAATAAGCTGCTGAGCGCTGTGATCGTTCCAGTTTACAAGTTGGCATTGTCACAATCTGTTTAATCCTCCCCATCCAAAGCAAGTGAATTTATCACGCTCCCACTCCCACGCGCCCTTCAACAAAAACTCGAACTAGGGTGCGAACTGCGAATGGGTGTAATTCTGGTGAAATAATAAGATTTAAAATATTGTTATACGCCACTAAAAAAAGCGACGCCCATTTTGCTGGCAACAAAATGAACCAAAACAAATTATAATTATTGTTGATCTTAAAATAGCGCAGACAATGGTATAGCACTATCTCTCGACACTCTACAGTTTAGTGGCGTATAGGCTAGATATACAAGCAAATTTGCAGCTGGTATAATTTCTTGCCTCAAGTCTACTTGGACAAAGTTCTATCTTGAGCTTTGAAAAAGTTAACTGAATATATATTTAAATTTATCTGAGTCAATTCTCACCTCGATGTTTCTTTTAAATTTTAAATAATTACAACAGCACTGAACGAGGGACTTGTATATGAGGGTCGGTTTTAATTGAAACCTAACTAAAAAATGTCAAGAAAATTCATCCTTCAAACCCTCTATACGTTACTGTTATATTTTATAGTTCTCCTGAGAGTCACTGGTAAAATGACTGAGAGCGAAATCCTCTACGTCGCTGGTACCAAGTCAACCCCAGGACTTACGCTATAGCTTCTGGGTCAACAGTCAACACAGTGGCGAGATCCTCTACGGCGCTGGTACCAAGTCAACCCCAGGACTTACGCTAGCTTCTGAGTCAACAGTCAACACAGTGGCGAGATACTCTACGGCGCTGGTACCAAGTCAACCCCAGGACTTACGCGAGCTTCTGAGTCAACAGTCAACACAGTGGCGAGATCCTCTACGGCGCTGGTACAAAGTCAACCCCAGACCTTACGCTAGCTTCTGAGTCAACAGTCAACACAGTGGCGAGATCCTCTACGGCGCTGGTACCAGGTCAACCCCAGGACTTACGCTACCTTCTGAGTCAACAGTCAACACAGTGGCGAGATCCTCTACGGCGCTGGTACCAAGTCAACCCCAGGACTTACGCTATAGCTTCTGGGTCAACAGTCAACACAGTGGCGAGATCCTTTACGGCGCTGGTACCAAGTCAACCCCAGGACTTACGCTATAGCTTCTGAGTCAACAGTCAACACAGTGGCGAGATCCTCTACGGCGCTGGTACCAAGTCAACCCCAGGACTTACGCTAGCTTCTGAGTCAACAGTCGACACAGTGGCGAGATCCTCTACGGCGCTGGTACCAAGTCAACCCCAGGACTTACGCTATAGCTTCTGAGTCAACAGTCAACACAGTGGTGAAATCCTCTACGGCGCTGGTACCAAGTCAACCCCAGGACTTACGCTACCTTCTGAGTCAACAGTCAACACAGTGGCGAGATCCTCTACGGCGCTGGTACCAAGTCAACCCCAGGACTTACGCTATAGCTTCTGAGTCAAGAGTCAACACAGTGGCGAGATCCTCTACGGCGCTGGTACCAAGTCAACCCCAGGACTCACGCTATAGCTTCTGAGTCAACAGTCAACACAGTGGCGAGATCCTCTACGGCGCTGGTACCAAGTCAACCCCAGGACTTACGCTAGCTTCTGGGTCAACAGTCAACACAGTGGCGAGATCCTCTACGGCGCTGGTACCAAGTCAACCCCAGGACTTATGCTAGCTTCTGGGTCAACAGTCAACACAGTGGCGAGATCCTTTACGGCGCTGGTACCAAGTCAACCCCAGGACTTACGCTAGCTTCTGGGTCAACAGTCAACACAGTGGCGAGATCCTCTACGGCGCTGGTACCAAGTCAACCCCAGGACTTACGCTAGCTTCTGAGTCAACAGTCAACACAGTGGCGAGATCTTCTACGGCGCTGGTACCAAGTACACCCCAGGACTTACGCTAGCTTCTGAGTAAACAGTCAACACAGTGGGAGATACTCTACGTCGCTGGTACCAAGTCAACCCCAGGACTTACGCTAGCTTCTGAGTCAACAGTCAACACAGTGGCGAGATCCTCTACGGCGCTGGTATTAAGTCAACCCCAGCAGGACTAGTTCCAAGTCAACCCCAGGACTTACGCTAGCTTCTGAGTCAACAGTCAACATATGCTAACCTGACGAACTGTCAATCTACAACGAGCAACTATAGATCGGCTGCCGAGGGCGTGTATGCTGTATACTGTATAGGGATTTCACATCACATGGTAAACCAAGTTAAACCAAGATAAACTGAATTGGATTGTATTTTGAGATTACTGTCAGTGTCAAGCGTGTATTGTGCCCATACTGCTGTATTTGTTTAGGTAATAAATAATGCAAACCCCTATCAAACACAAAGTTAATTATGTAAAATTGAAATAATATACAATAATAAGTAAAAATTATAAAAATTTAATATTAAAAAATCGAATATATAATATATGCAGATACATTGAATTGGGACTACAACTTTAACACTTTGTCGAACGCAATTATACCTGGATGTTTTGTTGTTATCAATTCCATCCTGTCTATTGCTTTGAAACAACTATCCATTTTTTTTTTGTTATCAGTCCCGTCCCGTGTATTTGTTTAGAACAACTCCATGCTTTGCTGTTATCAATCCCGTCCCGTGTATTGGTTTGAAACAACTCTCCAGTCTTTGTTGTTATCAATCCCGTCCCGTGTATTGGTTTGAAACAACTCTCCAGTCTTTGTTGTTATCAATCCCGTCCCGTGTATTGGATTGAAACAACTCTCCAATCTTTGTTGTTATGTTAACAATCCCGTCCCGTGTATTGGTTTGAAACAACTCTCCATTCTTTGTTGTTATCAGTCCCGTCCCGTGTATTGGATTGAAACAACTCTCCATTCTTTGTTGTTATGTTAACAATCCCGTCCCGTGTATTGGTTTGAAACAACCCTCCATTCTTTGTTGTTATCAGTCCCGTCCCGTGTATTGGATTGAAACAACTCTCCAATCTTTGTTGTTATGTTAACAATCCCGTCCCGTGTATTGGTTTGAAACAACCCTCCATTCTTTGTTGTTATCAGTCCCGTCCCGTGTATTGGATTGAAACAACTCTCCAATCTTTGTTGTTATGTTAACAATCCCGTCCCGTGTATTGGTTTGAAACAACTCTCCATTCTTTGTTGTTATCAGTCCCGTCCCGTGTATTGGTTTGAAACAACTCTGCATTCTTTGTTGTTATCAATCCCGTCCCGTATGTTGGTTTGAAACAACTCTGCATTCTTTGTTGTTATCAATCCCGTCCCGTGTATTGGTTTGAAACAACTCTCCATTCTTTGTTTTTATCAGTCCCGTCCCGTATGTTGGTTTGAAACAACTCTGCATTCTTTGTTGTTATCAATCCCGTCCCGTGTATTGGTTTGAAACAACTCTCCATTCTTTGTTGTTATCAGTCCCGTCCCGTATGTTGGTTTGAAACAACTCTGCATTCTTTGTTGTTATCAATCCCGTCCCGTGTATTGGTTCGAAACAACTCTCCATTCTTTGTTTTTATCAGTCCCGTCCCATGAATTTGTTTAAAACAACTCCATTCTTTGTTGTTATCAGTCCCGTCTCGTGTATTGGTTCGAAACAACTCTCTTTTCTTTGTTTTTATCAGTCCCGTCTCATGAATTTGTTTAAAACAACTCCATTCTTTGTTGTTATCAGTCCCGTCCCGTGTATTGGTTCGAAACAACTCTCCATTCTTTGTTTTTATCAGTCCCGTCCCATGAATTTGTTTAAAACAACTCCATTCTTTGTTGTTATCAGTCCCGTCCCGTGTATTGGTTTGAAACAACTCTCCATTCTTTGTTGTTATCAATCCCGTCCCGATTATTGGTTTGAAACAACTCTCTATTCTTTGTTGTTATCAGTCCCGTCCCGTGTATTGGTTTGAAACAACTCTCCATTCTTTGTTGCTATCAATCCCGTCCCGTGTATTGGATTGAAACAACTCTCCAATCTTTGTTGTTATGTTAACAATCCCGTCCAGTGTATTGGTTTGAAACAACTCTCGATTCTTTGTTGTTATCAATCCCGTCCCGTGTAGTGGTTTGAAACAACTCTTGATTCTTTGTTGTTATCAGTCCCGTCCCGTGTATTGGTTCGAAACAACTCTCCATTCTTTGTTGTTATCAGTCCCGTCCCGTGTATTGGTTTGAAACAACTCTGCATTCTTTGTTGTTATCAGTCCCGTCCCGTATATTGGTTTGAAACAACTCTCCATTCTTTGTTTGTCAGTCTTTTCATTCATACAACGTGTCCTGCCCATTAGAACGCTTTATCGCATGTTGCATGTATTCCAGTCGTCCTACCACTTGTCCCTTCCAATGACCATACAGTTATATTTTTGTGTCGCTCCATGCCTCAAAATCCTTTAGATAAGAAATATATAAATAATGAATTTGTTTACTTTTGGAATTTTTTCATATTTATTATGTTTTTTATCATTCATTTATGTAATCTTTTTTTTCAATCTTTTCTCATGTCTGTGTGTATTTTGTAACGTTTTCAGAGATCTATATGTAGATGGCACCAGACATCACATAAAAGTACAACTGCACTCGATAGATTTTAATAAAATGCGTCTTCTAGATTTCCATCAAGTGTCAACGTTCGTTTTCAAGACGCAACAGGAATTCCGTTTGGATTCGGTAGCAAGTTGGTTGTCTAATGTCTACAGGTCGAGGAACATCTGCAGTCAGGTCTTCTGTTGAAAGGGGGCGCCCATAGAGGGGTGGGGGGGGGAGGGCGTCAGGAGGGTGGAAATATCATGTGTGAGAGTGTAATCCGACACTTGCCCCACATTACGGCAACCATTCCAGTGCAGACTGCAGACGGGGCTCGTAAACACGACCTGGAGGGGGAAACTGACCTCATGCAGCACTGCTTCTCCCCTCCCCCCGCCCCCCTCAACTTCACGCTCGGCGGAATAATCAGAGACAAATATTATGTTCGTGAGCACTGAGCTTGATGACAATGTACAAGTGTATGTCTGGGCTAACTTCCCACTTTAAGATAAAATGTTTGTTATTTATTATTATTATTATTATTATTATTATAATAATTATTATTAATAAGCGAGCGAAGCGAGCGTTTCCACTTGACTCTTATGGCACTTCGTTCTGTTTTTTTGTTTGTTTGTTTGTTTGTTTGTTTTTTTTTTTGTTTTTGTTTTTTTTGTTTTTATGTCCGTCGATAGCGGTCGAACGGAAAGTCCGATCAACTTGAAATTTGGACCATCCACAAGCCTCGATGTGGATTGAAGGTGTATAGTTTTGAGGCAAAATCGTTTAAAAAGTTACAAAGTTACACCATAGTTAATGCAAAATATTTTTCTGAAACAAAATGGCGGCGAAATGTGAGATAGCCAGATTTTTCTACAATTTTTTCCGATCACGAATATGTTAATGTAATGGCGATCTGATAAATATTGGCAAAGTTACACGAAAGTTACTCGAAAATATTTTTCTAAAACGCAGTAACGGCAAAATGTGAGGTGGCTATCTTATAGTAAATTTTTGTCCGGTCACGAATATACTAATGTAAACGCGATCCAATACGTATTAGAGGCAGAAATTACATTTCTATTGCTGTCAATAAGTGTTAGTAACGGTGGCGGACCGTATTGAAAACATGACCACGAAAATTCTTAGCAACGCACATTGCACTGCATACAACAATGTCGGAAAGTATAATAGCCATGGAAATAAGAACAATTTTTGCAATGCGCATTCTTGAATTGTTGTTAATTGTTGTTCGTATTAGCATTGAAAACTTTTCGCCAGAAAGTTCGTAGATATTGACGCGCTCGCTTATCAACGCGTCAAACAGAGCGTTTTCCTAGTTATTATTATTAAGCGAGCGAAGCGAGCGTCTCCACGAGACTCTTATGGCACTTCGTTCTGTTTTTTTTTTGTTTTTTTTGTTTTTTTTTTGTTTTTATGTCCGTCGATAGCGGTCGAACGGAAAGTCCGATCAACTTGAAATTTGGACCATCCACAAGCCTCGATGTGGATTAAAGGTGTATAGTTTTGAGGCAAAATCGTTCGAAAAGTTAGAAAGTTACACCATAGTTACTGCGAAATATTTTTCTGAAACAAAATGGCGGCAAAATGTGAGATAGCCATATTTTTTTTAAAGCTTTTTCCAATCACGAATATGTTCATGTTATGGCGATCTGATAAATATTGGCAAAGTTACACAAAAGTTACTCGAAAATATATTTCTGAAACATAGTAACAGCAAAATGTGAGGTGGCTATCTTATAGTAACTTTTTGTCCGGTCACGAATATACTAATGTAAACGCGATCCAATATGTATTAGAGGCAGAAATTACATTTCTATTGCGCTGTCAATAACTGTTAGTAACGGTGGCGGGCCGCGGCGAAAACATGACAGCGAAAATTCTTAGCAACGCATATTGCACTGCATTCAACAATGTCGGGAAGTATAATATCTATGGAAATTAGAAAAAAAATTTCAATGCGCATTCTTGAATTGTTGTTAATTGTTGTTTGTATTAGCATTGAAATCTTTTCGCCAGAAAGTTCGTAGATATTGACGCGCTCGCTTATCAACGCGTCAAACAGAGCGTTTTCCTAGTTATTATTATTATTATTATTATTATTATTATTATTATTATTATTATTATTATTATTATTATTATTATTATTATTATTATTATTATTATTATTATTTTTATTATTATCATTATGGTTTATTAAATAATTTCAAAATACATTCATATAAGCGCATAGGGTATATTATTAATTATTATCATGGCAACTCACACTAAGTTTGGCAACGTCGTTAATTGCGACGGTGTAGAAAGAATGCTACGTTACAAAACCAAGCATGCATGAAATGCAATATTTTCAGTTTTGTACTGGCAGACAGTTTTTCCAATATTACTTTTAGTAAATGTGACTCAGGGGATCCAAAAAAGGGAGATAAATAATATTATAAGAAATGAATAAGATACAATTACTTTATGACTGGGGATACCAATTATCAGCCACTTTTGTTGTCAACACATTCTTCTAATATAATAATTACCCCCTTCTAGGCCAGGGTCCCCAAAACCTTCCATCTGTCTCGTGAATGGGTAAGTTGGGCCCTAAATAACAAATTACCACGCACAAAATTAGATAAGTAGGAACGAATTAAAAGGCGGTAAGCTATTAGTTAACCTCTCATTATAACCTGGAGAACACAAGCAATGTTCTTCAAGCCAATGGAACATCATTTCTTGTGCCTATGTCTGACAAATTATCTGGGTTGTGGCGAGTACTTGAAACGAAACAACCTCCCGAGAAGGATAGGTCGATGAATGAGGTTGTGAGGGTTTGGGGGGGGGGGGAGTGGGGGGGGGGGTAAGCGAGGGTGCAAGGCTTGATCTGTCAAACAAAGTAAAAGATCAGCAAAAAAATCCCCTACTCCACTGCACGTGGTGCATCTTTAGACACGTAGCTGAAATACATATCAGCTGCTGCCAACTTAGAAATACATCGCCTGTGCTTGGCCATTCCTCATCAACCACTACAATATAATATTTTATACAATTTCATAATTGGTAACAACAGCTTAAAATTTAGGAGGTAACTTTTATAATATGGAATCAGATGCAGTTACCAGAATCGTTAAAATATGATTCGTGGTTGTTTTTTTGGTAACACCTGATTTCTCTTGTGCAGAAGGCTTCGGAGGGTGGCTGCTAGTTTTTGTTTGTACCGTTATATGAGCCGCGCATTAAGGGATCAAATTGCTTAAAACCAAGGCTAAAAGATGAGATCCTCTTTCAGAGTCCCCCAACTAATTGACACATCTGACGACGATAAATACCGCGCACTCATACGACGAATGTGGACAAAAACGTACCCCAACGCGATACCATAACAACAGGCTGTTACGTGGAGAATGATGTTCTTATTCTGGCACAAACAAAACATTTATTTTTAATAACAGTTTTCTAATGAGACATTTAGTTATTTGTAGTGGTGTCATCCTAAAATAATGTATGGGTTTCCTCTCTTTCTAGAGAAGTGGGTGCTTTTGTTCAATGGGGGTGTGGGGCGTGGCCCCCACGCCCCGGAGAGCCAATGCAGGTTTGGGACACAGAGTCCCAGACATTTTTAGGAAACACGCTAGACTGATCCATTTTACAAAATTCAAAAACAAAAATTAATATATGGGAGACAATTGGTATTGAAAAAAATTCGTACGCTTGTTGCCTATCAGTGGCATTTTACGAGTTTTCAAAGTACTTTCGTAAATTTGTATGCACATGCCGTGTGTAAGGTGAACCCTAAATATATTTATAGTTATACCAAAGTATGTAATTGTTTAGGTATACTCATGACATAAAAGGATAAAAACGAATATAAAATCTATGACGGGTGGGATTGAAATTAAATGAACGACTTTTTGTCGGTCACGTCTCGGAAGTGATGACGTCATAGTAAGCCGATGTTTGCTGTGTTATCGAGTCATATCCTCAGAGTCTAAAGAATTGCGTCAATCTTTTCATTTCAAAGGTAACAGTAACTGTTATCTCTGGCGTGGGTTGTGATAACAAAGATAGATACTTCCGATTGACTCCCAAGTGTTTTGTTGTCGCTAACTCAAGGTTGCATCTTGTCAACTGCATGCGTGTACTTAACTAGATAGGCTACCCCCGATAAGTCTATGATAAGCTGATACTAGTGGAGTGTCTCACTTTGGATCTATTAGCAGCTATTAAGTTAACTAAACCTAAAAATAAATAAAAATACATAAAATAATTAACTATAAAATATAAACAAGCGGTAGCTATATGCAGTACCACACCGAAGTTAAGCGACATCGGGCTAGCACTAGTTACCGTTCCGATGGTTAGAGCAGATTGGGGGGTTCTTCTCGTCAAATCTACTCGGCACCCCAGGATCAGTGGAGGAACCTATATGACTGGTCAAAGTTTCACCGTCCTTTCGGATGGGTCGTAAAGCTGGTCTATTGGAACTTTTTGACAGGGGTAGGCTACGTGCCAGTACGATGGCTTCCCTTCCTCAGCATCGTTCATCAATCACCATAACATATACTCAATTTGCACTAGTAGGACATCGGTCCTGTTGAAAATAAAGAATGCAAAAATAAAAAGAATCCTTTGTAAAATACAATAGGAATTGGGTGCAAGTGGACGTCACTGGGCCACCACAATGTCGTGGCTGAAATGAAGCTCGCATGCGATATAACCGCGAACTTCAAATAGAAATAACTCATCAATAAAATAATAATAAAATCATATTACTGCTAACACTTTTCACTGTTATTATACATTCAAGACTCGCATTTGATCATGCATGAACCCTTGTCTGGAGATTGTCACTTATGGCAACTAACAGTATGCAAGTTATGCAACATGTACAAGTTGTGCAGGACAGACATACACAGACAGTCTTTCTCAAGGTTTACCAGGGGGGCGAAGGGAGGGGGGAGTTTTACACCTGAATAGAGATAATTATATGGACTGGATGTGCCGCAATGGATTCAGGTTGTGTAGCGAAACAGGAAACCTATATCCACGAGACGTTTGTAAAGACGAGACAGAAAGTGGGCGTATATGGGAGAGGTCGACAATAACCAGACCCCGAAAAACTGCAACCGTCAAAAGTACAATAATATTATAATGCAGACGATATAAAAAAATATATATAAAAAAACAGGCCAAACGGACAAGAATTCTTATAGGATGGTTTGAACATGCAGACGTACTTTACTTGTTGGGTTGGGTTTAACTGCAGCCAGTAGTGTAAGTATTCGTGAATAAAGAGCATGGATGCCATTATGCGTGCCAATTTCTCATTCCGGATATTTTGGCAGTAGAAATAAGTACGACTATTTGTTTCACTTTAAAATTAGAATGTACACTTTTACTATTTGTAACAGAAACCAAAAGAAATTACGTACGTATCAGATTGTGCCAGCATTTGCCATTGTGACCTATACACATGCGGATGTGCATTTCCTATTTATATGCGGACTATTTATATGCGGATGCTATTTCTCGAAATATGTCAATAATACGACTTATTATTTCAATATCGTTTAACCGCAGATTAAAGAGCTATGACATCTGGTATTTCCCGTGGCTCATATGGGTAAATGTGTAGATGACCGACCCGGGTGTGACAAGAGTACGTGGGTTCGAATCCAGCACAATCATGAGCGTCCGCAGGGGGCATCTTGCAGCGACTAAGCTGCGAATAATAGGTTGCTTTTATTTTACCATTTTTTATTTCCTAAAACCAAAATCCATGACTATACTAATTTCATTCAAATGGTACTTTTAGATTTCCAAATCTTTCTTGTTCTATGACGACATATTCATGACACAGACACTTGAATTTGTGCATTGTTTGCTTGCACTGTTTAAGACACATACGTGCTACATACATACATACATACATACATACATACATACATACATACATACATACATACATACATACATACATACATACATACATACATACATACATACATACATACATACAGACATATATACATATATAAATACATACATACACACATACATACATACACACATACATACATACATACATACATACATACATACATACATACATACATACATACATACATACATACATACATACATACATACATAACATTGTTTGCTTGCACTGTTTAAGACACATACGTGCTACATACATACATACATACATACATACATACACACATACATACATACATACATACATACATACATACATACATACATACATACATACATACATACATACATACATACATACATACATACATACATACATACATACATACATACATACATACATACATACATACATACATACATACATACATACATACATACATACATACATACATACATACATACATACATACATACATACATACATACATACATACATACATACATACATACATACATACATACATACATACATACATACATACATACATACATACATACATACATACATACATACATAGTAGGAGAAGAAATACAATAATACAGTATACGGGTTATTCGTAAATGTTTACCCGCTATTGACGTACTTCACTAAAATAAAATGAATACAGTCATTAGTATACGATGTTATTCTCTAGTTATTTGACCAGGAGTATTAAACCAAATCCATAGCAAACAAAATCGAAGTTTACATTTCTCCAACAATGTTTGTTTGTGTTTGTTTTATTTCGCCCTCTGTCTTTACAATGGATCGACGACAACGAGAACGACAGTCAAACACTTTCTACAAGTCAGTGTCCTCTTATATTATTTATTAAACAACGTTCTCTCTATGCAGCTTGCAGAATGTAGGTGTCAAGGAGATAGTAGGCCTAACTATCGCGACAACTAGAGCACGTCGACCATGACAATGCTTAAGACCCAGACCCATTTAGTATGCCACTTGCCTATGCGACGTGACCCCTCAACCGACAAATATCTTACTGTTTTTACACATTCTTTAAAAAACAATGCCGTTGACGTTCATTATCTCGGGCATTGTCGCGCTCTCTCGGGTCACGATACGAAGCGGCGTTCGTTTCGTTCCGCCGAAGATCTGCGTCACGTCGAAAGTTTAGTGAATTCGGTTGTAATTAATTTCATCTCGTTGGTGTTAGCGAGATGCCACTTTTACCGATATTCACGCTTGTAAACAGAGGAATCTGTCGTGGAGATGATAATCCTTTCTAGTTTCTAATGATATCACGTTGCCCTTTCTGTACTGCTATAACCGGGTAGTCTACAACGTCCCGTTTTAGAAACCTGTCCCGGTCCCGGTGTCCTCGCGAATGTTCACCGGGGCGCTAATTTGTCCCGTTGTTAGTATAAACACACACACAAAAAAAATCGTCAACAGTACTGTTCGAAGCATAAAAGAAAATTTGCAGAATTTTAAAATTGATTAGTTGTCGATGATTCCTATCCGAAGAAAGTCGTTGCTAAGTTTGCAGACACTGTCATAAAGATGTAATTTATAATGTTATACAATATAATAATAAGTCAGAATACAAACACGACGCGCCACACGAGAACGAGGATAATCAGATTGTTTTTTTTTAAACATGCGTTTTTTAAGTATAAGGAGAGTACAGGTTGTCTGTTGAATTGGTTAATTTTATCAGTGATATAGCATTGTTACAAAGTGAGGGAAGTGGTCCGTCACAAATCCAAAATCTTGGCGGTAAGGCAACAGGTGATGTTGGGGCCGGTCATCTCATTCCAACGTCAATCCAATCTAGGACTTCAGATAAGATTATAACCATTATGTCATACGTCAGCATTTTGTAGCCCCTTACGACAGGCACTATCCGTGGTGAAAGTTTGAAAAATATATTTATAGACATTTCTACGGTGTTGCGACGTAAGCAAGACACTACCAAATACGATTTTCCAATCTAATGCCTCATTCATTCTGCTAAAAAAAAATCACACCTATCTTAAGGGGGGGAGCTGCCCCCCTTCCCCCCCCCCCCCCTCCTGCGCACGCCTATGATAAGCGTCCTTTTGTAGTTGGGAGCAATGTGCGAGGTCTGTTTTTTAGGATTTAATCTCAACATTCACTGCGTGACTAAGGAAAACTTTATAAAATACATTAAATCAGAATTGCCGGTGGCGAGAATCGAAATTGCAACCACCAAAAATAAAGTCGTGTGTACTGTGTACTAGGGGGCCCTCTCCTGGTTTACCAAGTAAGCCTATACAGTAGTATGCAACGAGTGTGTTAGTAATTAGTATATAGAGGAGTATTCTTTCCAGTCTTGGTTACTTAATTCTACAACAACAACTGCAACTACTACTACTACTACTACTACTACTACTACTACCACTACTACTACTACTACTACTACTGCTACTACTACTACTACTACTACTACTACCACTACCCCGCTACTACTACTACTACTACTACTACTACTACTACTACTACTACTACTACTACTACTACTACTACTACTACTACTACTGCTACTACTACTACTACTACTACTACTACTACTACTACTACTACTACTACTACCACTACTACTACTACTACTACTACTGCTACTACTACTACTACTACTACTACTACCACTACCCCGCTACTACTACTACTACTACTACTACTACTACTACTACTACTACTACTACTACTACTACTACTACTACTACTACTACTACTACTACTACTACAACTACTACAACTACTACTACTACTACTATTTCTACTACTACTACTACAACTACTTCTACAACTACTACTACTACTACTACTACTACTACTACTACTACTACTACTACTACTACAACTACTACTACTACTACTACTACTACTACTACTACTACTACTACTACTACTACTACTACTACTACTACTACTACTACTACTACTACTACTACTACTACTACTACTACTACTACTACTACTACTACTACTACTACTACTACTACTACTACTACTACTACTACTACTACTACTACTACTACTACTACTACTACTACTACTACTACTACTACTACTACTACTACTACTACTACTACTACTACTACTACTACTACTACTACTACTACTACTACTACTACTACTACTACTACTACTACTACTACTACTACTACTACTACTACTACTACTACTACTACTACTACTACTACTACTACTACTACTACTACTACTACTACTACTACTACTACTACTACTACTACTACTACTACTACTACTACTACTACTACTACTACTACTACTACTACTACTACTACTACTACTACTACTTCTACTACTACTACTACTACTACTACTACTACTACTACGACAACAAGTACTACTGCTAGAGAACGATCAATGTTTTGGTTTAGTTATAGTAGACTGTACCTTTTTTGTAAAAAATCAAACAAATACCTATGGTTTGAGGCTGATGCGATTTAAAAATAGTTATTAATCCGATTCCGATTATCAGGTCCAAACGAAGGTTCAAACAGAGGTTTAACTCCGTTTTCCTCATTTAATGTCGATGCAAAGCATTGACTGACTGATTGATTTTTGCTCAGCGAATTAACAACAACTCCGAAATAAGGAATCACGAGTTCTACTCCCCACACCCTGACCGAAGGTTACACATCAACTATAAAGCGCAAAACTTCAGACATGACACTAGGGATGCACACGATACGCGACAGTTAAAAATTAAAATATTATCGAATGATTTGATTTTGAAAAAGCATGTTGGTAATGCATTATTTCGTTCTTCTCGGGCCTTTCGAGTATTGAAATAGTCAAAGATACCGCCAAAATACTGGGCCTCTGGCACAATTGTGTTTCAACAGTGTAACATTCACATGTGTCCAAGGAATGTTGCTGCTATACCATTATGCGCTCGGTAAGGCGACGTAATATCACGGCACTTGTAAAATATTGCTTTATACATTTGTATAAATTTACTGTCGCTTGATATCATCAATAATTGATAAAGCAATCAACTTTTTGATTATCGATCGTTTTTATTTTATCGTTGTGCTTCCATAGTTGACACCTTCGCTCTCCACTGTAATCTGGCTAGAGCACTGTTCTCATAGTAAATGGGCTTTGCTTCCCGCTGATGATCAGACGCGTGTGATTAAGCTTGGCCCTGCCCTCTGATCCCGATATTGGCGAGTGTTGTTTCCGCATGTATAGTAGACATACGACCACATGGCGCGTGTTCTGTCATGGCAGGCGCGGACTGGCTATAGGGATGCCGGGATGCGATCGCGTCCCGGGCCTCTAGGCAAATCCGGGCCCTTTGGCAGTTAGGGCCCCCGTCTGCCACCAGAAAGCTCCTATAACGTAAATACTTATTTTGTACTTGCTAAAAAAATCTGGGTGGAATGCTGCAGTCGAGTTAAGTATGTGATTTGTTTATGGTTGCTATGGAATTTGTTCTTCTTATGGAACATAGCATCTAATAAAACAATTCTTTAGCAACAAATCCTGTATTTAACTTGACACTTGACTCTGGGCCGCAACCCACTCACACTGGTAAGGTGGCCTCTGTTAATCGCGTCCTAAAATCGCGTTTTAGGCCATAAAATTTAATGCAACCCAAACACCTTTTTACGCCTCCGGCGGCTGGAACTTCGCCCCAGACCCCAGCTGCGCCGTTACTAAAATATAATTCATAACAGTGAACATATAATAATTGTAGATCTACACATAAAGATAGATCTATTGTTGAGAAAATGTTTGTGGACATTCGAACAAGGGCCACAATGAATAAAAACCGTCATTCCGCATGTGAGTTGACTCGTACAACACGCTCTAGAATTGCCCCCCCCCCCCCCCCCCCAGGGTTCGTTGCCCGGTTCGGGCTGTGTATCGGTCACTTTGGAGCCTTCACACTTCACAGTAACGAAGGACATAATAAATCGAATAATATCCCCCACTGAAAATCAACTCCTCTTACTACTGTGTGTAAACCAAAATACATATTTATTTATGGCATTTACTTATGTGTGTCTGCATAAATGCATATGGTTGTGAAACAAGATACACAAACACTATCTTTGCAATGACGAACACACATGAGGACAACAAATATTTAATATCAGGTTTGTAAGCACGACTGCGTGCATACGTGCGCTGTTGTACACCGTGTAGCGGTGACAATAAGCAAGTAATTTATGCTCCCAACACTCGACCCCCCCCCCCCCCCCCCCCCACCCGCCGCCGCCCTTTCAGTTGAACCTTATGAAGTCATCGCGCAGTTTAACATGCAGTGGGAGTGTAGGAGACGTGACACTGACAGGCGAGCAACTGAGTGAATTAAAGAGTGTAAGTGTTTGTGGATGGGTGGGGGTAGGAGGGGGGGGGGGGGGGGGGGGGGAAGGGGAATGCGTGTGCGAGTACGAGTGCAGATTTCAATCAAAGGTAAATGTACTTGAATATAGCTCAATTAGAATGATTATATAAGTAATTTATTTCATTATTTTCCCAAAAATGTAATACCCATTCCCATCATTCTCCTGTATTCCAACTAATCCTCGCCATGTATCCCTGAAAAAATGTAAAATTTAAAACAAAATGGAAATTATTTTTTTTTTTATAAAAAAGAAGTTTGATGTGCTAACTTGACAGGCTGGTACTAATATCGTTGAGTGAGTACCCTACATTACTCATTCAACGCTAATATCATTTATAATTGTGTCGGAAAGGTGATTGATTTACATATTATATATTAATTAGTAATTATTATTATTATTATTATTATTATTATTATTATTATTATTATTATTATTATTATTATTATTATTATTATTATTATTTTATTGAATGTATCACAATCATACAATCTCGGTCAAAAACGGCGTTAACATGTTATACGGACGTAATGTCAAGTATTTCCATGTGTCTATACCTTATTTAACTTCACTAATCAGATGTTACTAGTTTAAACAGTCATCAATCTCGGTCAAAGCCGGTGTTTACATGTTATACGGACAATACAGATGTAATGTCAAGTATTTCCGTGAGGTACCTTGTTCAACTTCAGTAGTTACTGTCTCATTAGAACAATTATTATTATTATTATTATTATTATTATTATTATTATTATTATTATTATTATTATTATTATTATTATTATTATTATTATTATTATTATTATTATAATTATTATTATTATTATTATTTTTATTATTATTATTATTATTATTATTATTATTATTATTATTATTATTATTATTATTATTATTATTATTATTATTATTATTATTATTATTATTATTATTATTATTATTATTATTATTATTATTATTATTATTACATTGTTCTTTGTAATTCTGTTTTATGACTATTAGACATTAAGCAAAATAAAAAATAAAAATAAAAATCATGCAATTGATCACAGAAGGTACGCATGATCGCAGACAAAAATGTTAAAACTAGAGCGGTTCTATACCATTATTTTGAAAGCGGCTACCTTGATTGGTTGTAAATTGGAAGTTTAAATAGAAAATAACAAAATAACGCGAATGCCTTCAAGGCTTTACTTTCCTTTTGTAATGTAGATTGAAAAAGAACTCCATTGTCAATGTAAATGTTACTTGGTAGGTACCTCTTCTACACTCATTGTTGTTATTCCGTTATTTTAACAACCTATCCAGCTGCAACGCAATAGTTGTAAAACAAGTATAATATGTAATAACGTTAAGGCTAGAGCACGATGTATTCTTGCGAACCGTTACAAGTTTGAAACTTGATTACAGCCCATACATCGGCAGGTAAAAGCAATATAACCAATAAGTTGGAGATTTCACAATCATGCCACGAAGGAAAAATTCGTATTGTACCATGAAAAATATCCAATTTCACATCAAGATTAAAATCTGTATAATGTTCATTGTTTGCGGTTTAAACAAACAATTGGGGACAATATTAAATATACGTTTACATTCGTTCTTAGTAGAGAGCATGAACACCTGTGGTAGTCATGGGATTTACTAAATTAATTACATACTTAATTATCTACAATCTAGGCCTATACCATGAAAAATAAAATCATTCAGACACTCGTAACAAACATTCTCAAATAAAAATCATTTGTTTTTAAAACTTACTGGCCAAATAGTTAAAGTTGGTTTATATTCTTTATGTGTCTGTGCCACTGCTCGTCTGCAGCTTTATATAGTTAGTAAATGCCCATGATAGGTATAAGGCACCGTGTATTAGTACATACGGCGCAATATGTGACCAAATGGGGCAACTTATTGATGTAAGATGGCATTCCGCGGTTAAAAATAGTGCGAGATATTATAGTGAAATATCTTTTTTTTGTTCTTTTGTGTAGTTGTGTTTTTGTTTGTTTTTTCTTGTATTGCTTTGTTTTGTTTGTGTTTGTTGTGTGTTGTTTGTTGTTTGGAAACGTAAACACGTGTCCTGATTTAAATAGCGCCTTGCCTTTTAAGATGGACTATTGGGATTCATAATGAACCCAAAATTTGTAAAAGACATTTAATTAAACAATTTCCCCAATTTACCATTATCGACATACGAAGAACGACGATACTTCATCGTAAAGTTGCGTGACATTGCCACCTGGAGCGCCTCATTCGTTTTCACCATGCCCTCAGTGGCCGAAGTCGGTGCCTTACCAATCATGCACATCTACATTTCACAGCTAACAAACAATATCCATTGTACCCGGCACCTACACCAATCATACACATCTACATTACACATCCCACAAACAATATCCATTGTACCCGGCACCTACACCAATCATACACATCTACATAACACAGCCCACAAACAATATCCATTGTACCCGGCACCTACACCAATCATACACATCTACATTACACATCCCACAAACAATATCCATTGTACCCGGCACCTACACCAATCATACACATCTACATTACACAGTCCACAAACAATATCCATTGTACCCGGCACCTACACCAATCATACACATCTACATAACACAGCCCACAAACAATATCCATTGTACCCGGCACCTACACCAATCATACACATCTACATAACACAGCCCACAAACAATATCCATTGTACCCGGCACCTACACCAATCATACACATCTACATTACACAGTCCACAAACAATATCCATTGTACCCGGCACCTACACCAATCATACACATCTACATTACACATCCCACAAACAATATCCATTGTACCCGGCACCTACACCAATCATACACATCTACATAACACAGCCCACAAACAATATCCATTGTACCCGGCACCTACACCAATCATACACATCTACATTACACAGCTCACAAACAATATCCATTGTACCCGGCACCTACACCAATCATACACATCTACATTACACAGCCCACAAACAATATCCATTGTACCCGGCACCTACACCAATTACACATCTACATTACACAGCTCACAAACAATATCCATTGTACCCGGCACCTACACCAATCATACACATCTACATTTCACAGCCCACAAACAATATCCATTGTACCCGGCACCTACACCAATCATACATCTACATTACACAGCCCACAAACAATATCCATTGTACCCGGCACCTACACCAATCATACACATCTACATTTCACAGCCCACAAACAATATCCATTGTACCCGGCACTTACACCAATCACACACATCTACATTACACAGCCCACAAACAATATCCATTGTACCCGGCACCTACACCAATCATACACATCTACATTACACAGTCCACAAACAATATCCATTGTACCCGGCACCTACACCAATCATACACATCTACATTACACAGTCCACAAACAATATCCATTGTACCCGGCACCTACACCAATCATACACATCTACATTACACAGTCCACAAACAATATCCATTGTACCCGGCACCTACACCAATCATACACATCTACATTACACAGTCCACAAACAATATCCATTGTACCCGGCACCTACACCAATCATACACATCTACATTACACAGTCCACAAACAATATCCATTGTACCCGGCACCTACACCATCATACACATCTACATTACACAGCCCACAAACAATATCCATTGATCCCGGCACCTACACCAATCATACACATCTACATTACACAGCCCACAAACAATATCCATTGTACCTGGCACCTACACCAATCATACACATCTACATTTCACAGCCCACAAACAATATCCATTGTACCCGGCACCTACACCAATCATACACATCTACATTACACAGCCCACAAACAATATCCATTGTACCCGGCACCTACACCAATCATACACATCTACATTACACAGCCCACAAACAATATCCATTGTACCCGGCACCTACACCAATCATACACATCTACATTACACAGCCCACAGACAATATCCATTGTACCCGGCACCTACACCAATCACACACATCTACATTACACAGCGCACAAACAATATCCATTGTACCCGGCACCTTCACCAATCATACACATCTACATTTCACAGCCCACAAACAATATCCATTGTACCCGGCACCTACACCAATCATACACATCTACATTTCACAGCCCACAAACAATATCCATTGTACCCGGCACCTACACCAATCACACACATCTACATTACACAGCGCACAAACAATATCCATTGTACCCGGCACCTTCACCAATCATACACATCTACATTTCACAGCCCACAAACAATATCCATTGTACCCGGCACCTACACCAATCATACACATCTACATTACACAGCCCACAAACAGTATCCATTGTACCCGGCACCTTCACCAATCATACACATCTACATTACACAGCCCACAAACAGTATCCATTGTACCCGGCACCTTCACCAATCATACACATCTACATTACACAGTCCACAAACAGTATCCATTGTACCCGGCACCTACACCAATCATACACATCTACATTACACAGTCCACAAACAATATCCATTGTACCCGGCACCTACACCAATCATACACATCTACATTTCACAGCCCACAAACAATATCCATTGTACCCGGCACCTACACCAATCATACACATCTACATTACACAGCCCACAGACAATATCCATTGTACCCGGCACCTACACCAATCACACACATCTACATTACACAGCGCACAAACAATATCCATTGTACCCGGCACCTACACCAATCATACACATCTACATTTCACAGCACACAAACAATATCCATTGTACCCGGCACCTACACCAATCATACACATCTACATTACACAGTCCACAAACAATATCCATTGTACCCGGCACCTACACCAATCATACACATCTACATTACACAGCCCACAAACAATATCCATTGTACCCGGCACCTACACCAATCATACACATCTACATTACACAGCCCACAAACAGTATCCATTGTACCCGGCACCTTCACCAATCATACAAATCTACATTACACAGCCCACAAACAGTATCCATTGTACCCGGCACCTTCACCAATCATACACATCTACATTACACAGTCCACAAACAGTATCCATTGTACCCGGCACCTACACCAATCATACACATCTACATTACACAGTCCACAAACAATATCCATTGTACCCGGCACCTACACCAATCATACACATCTACATTACACAGTCCACAAACAATATCCATTGTACCCGGCACCTACACCAATCATACACATCTACATTACACAGCCCACAAACAATATCCATTGTACCCGGCACCTACACCAATCATACACATCTACATTTCACAGCCCACAAACAATATCCATTGTACCCGGCACCTACACCAATCATACACATCTACATTACACAGCCCACAAACAATATCCATTGTACCCGGCACCTACACCAATCATACACATCTACATTACACAGCCCACAAACAATATCCATTGTACCGGCACCTACACCAATCATACACATCTACATTACACAGCCCACAAACAATATCCATTGTACCCGGCACCTTCACCAATCATACACATCTACATTACACAGCCCACAAACAGTATCCATTGTACCCGGCACCTTCACCAATCATACACATCTACATTACACAGCCCACAAACAATATCCATTGTACCCGGCACCTACACCAATCATACACATCTACATTACACAGCCCACAAACAGTATCCATTGTACCCGGCACCTACACCAATCATACACATCTACATTACACAGCCCACAAACAATATCCATTGTACCGGCACCTACACCAATCATACACATCTACATTACACAGCTCACAAACAATATCCATTGTACCCGGCACCTACACCAATCATACACATCTACATTACACAGCCCACAAACAATATCCATTGTACCCGGCACCTACACCATCATACACATCTACATTACACAGCCCACAGACAATATCCATTGTACCCGGCACCTACACCAATCATACACATCTACATTACACAGCCCACAAACAATATCCATTGTACCCGGCACCTACACCATCATACACATCTACATTACACAGCCCACAAACAATATCCATTGTACCCGGCACCTACACCAATCATACACATCTACATTACACAGCCCACAAACAATATCCATTGTACCCGGCACCTACACCAATCATACACATCTACATTACACAGCCCACAAACAATATCCATTGTACCCAGCACCTACACCAATCATACACATCTACATAACACAGCCCACAAACAATATCCATTGTACCCGGCACCTACACCAATCATACACATCTACATTACACAGCTCACAAACAATATCCATTGTACCCGGCACCTACACCAATCATACACATCTACATTACACAGCCCACAAACAATATCCATTGTACCCGGCACCTACACCAATCATACACATCTACATTACACAGCCCACAAACAATATCCATTGTACCCGGCACCTACACCAATCATACACATCTACATTACACAGCCCACAAACAATATCCATTGTACCCGGCACCTACACCAATCATACACATCTACATTACACAGCTCACAAACAATATCCATTGTACCCGGCACCTACACCATCATACACATCTACATTACACAGCCCACAAACAATATCCATTGTACCCGGCACCTACACCAATCATACACATCTACATTACACAGCCCACAAACAATATCCATTGTACCCGGCACCTACACCAATCATACACATCTACATTACACAGCCCACAAACAATATCCATTGTACCCAGCACCTACACCAATCATACACATCTACATAACACAGCCCACAAACAATATCCATTGTACCCGGCACCTACACCAATCATACACATCTACATTACACAGCCCACAAACAATATCCATTGTACCCGGCACCTACACCAATCATACACATCTACATTTCACAGCCCACAAACAATATCCATTGTACCCGGCACCTACACCAATCATACACATCTACATTACACAGTCCACAAACAATATCCATTGTACCCGGCACCTACACCAATCATACACATCTACATTACACAGCCCACAAACAATATCCATTGTACCCGGCACCTTCACCAATCATACACATCTACATTTCACAGCCCACAAACAATATCCATTGTACCCGGCACCTACACCAATCATACACATCTACATTACACAGCCCACAAACAATATCCATTGTACCCGGCACCTACACCAATCATACACATCTACATTTCACAGCCCACAAACAATATCCATTGTACCCGGCACCTACACCAATCATACACATCTACATTACACAGTCCACAAACAATATCCATTGTACCCGGCACCTACACCAATCATACACATCTACATTACACAGCCCACAAACAATATCCATTGTACCGGCACCTACACCAATCATACACATCTACATTACACAGCCCACAAACAATATCCATTGTACCCGGCACCTACACCAATCATACACATCTACATTACACAGCCCACAAACAATATCCATTGTACCCGGCACCTACACCAATCATACACATCTACATTACACAGCCCACAAACAATATCCATTGTACCCGGCACCTACACCAATCATACACATCTACATTACACAGCCCACAAACAATATCCATTGTACCCGGCACCTACACCAATCATACACATCTACATTACACAGTCCACAAACAATATCCATTGTACCCGGCACCTACACCAATCATACACATCTACATTACACAGCCCACAAACAATATCCATTGTACCCGGCACCTACACCAATCATACACATCTACATTACACAGCCCACAAACAATATCCATTGTACCTGGCACCTACACCAATCATACACATCTACATTACACAGCCCACAAACAATATCCATTGTACCCGGCACCTACACCAATCATACACATCTACATTTCACAGCCCACAAACAATATCCATTGTACCCGGCACATACACCAATCATACACATCTACATTACACAGCCCACAAACTATATCCATTGTACCCGGCACCTACACCAATCATACACATCTACATTTCACAATATTATAGTTTATAAAAAGAAAACTCTGTCAAAATAAACAATAATAATAAGTGTAATAATAATATTCTAAACAATGAGATCTTTACACGGGAAATATTTTCTGAAATTATTTTCGAAAATGTTTTAAGTTGTATTATTTTAAGGTCAACTTGATCTCTGCCTAGCGGAGGCTCGTCGAACTCCCAAGTTGCGAGTTTGGCGAGCCTCTGCTAGTCGGAGATCAAGTGGACTTTGTATTATTTTATCATGGTGTCTTATGCAATTTTTCAATTGACATCTCTCATCCAGCTACTGTCTCGAACACCACAACTGATTAATACTGGAGTAAAGAGAAGGTTGCCTCAAACTCAATAGTACTCCTTCCTAGTTCCTTCCCTTGATAATCACCACTATTCCTTCGCACTAACACATTTACATTCACGAGTTAACGCACTACAGTCCAGTCTTACAATGTCCCAATAACTACTTATTCTTCGAATAGCTTGTTTTCTCCATGGCAACCACCAATCGAAACCCAATCCTCGAAATAGGTTAATTGCTACAAATAACTTTCGTATTAGGAGATTGTAAGACCGGGCCTTAGGTCATTAACGGGGAGTATTTGAGAGAGATGTATAAATATTAAATAATAATTGTTCGTAGGAATACTTGTTATAGGACGCACACCATTTTTACCTGATGTGCCCCGGCCTCTTCAGGTCACTAGTTATATTAGGGTGTTTGGATAGTTGGGAAGGAATGTCCGAGGGCTGTTTAGTAAAACTCAATCTCAGCATCCGCCTTCACGACTGAGGAAACCCTATGGCAAAACCTTCAGTCAGGATTGGCACTGCCTGGAATCGATTTGGTGACCTCCCGAATTAGAGTCGCGTTGTACCGCTGAGATATCTTTATAGTATTTTGAATGAGAGTTGTCTACTTTTCTAACGATCTTCGTCATGATCGTTTATAACGAACTTTCTTGCTTCGTGCTGGTGATGCTAAGGTGAGCGCGGAAGTCGTCAAGCGCTCTAGGGTATCGGCCCGTTACGGCTTGCTTAGCGCGGACGAGAGCCCTAACGGCATCATTTATATACCTTGTCAATCGGATGTGACATACAAGAGTTACGATAAACAGGTATTTATACCGTTTTTTGGCGAAAGCCGTAAACAAAACGGTTGAATTATGATCTAAAATAATAAAAATTATGTTGATTGTTCAGAATATGTGTACAGTTTTTGGGATACGGACTAAACCGCAAAATCCAAATCTCCAATTTGCATGCGTCTCGAGAAAACATCTTTCGAAATGTAAAATATCATTCAGTCAGCATCTGTCCCTGTTTCCAACTATGAAGAAAACAATAATATATTTAATGTATGCATTCTAATTTATATTTATTTAATTTGATGTACACCCTATTCATATATTCAACTGATAACCAAAGGTACACACATTCATAATTAAATACTTTGGGTATATAGGTATGTATTGAAATTGGTTTGTATTTGTTTCATTATTTGTAATAATATTTAGTGATTAATCAATTATAATTTATTTATTTAATACCTATCCCTTATTGTTATGAAATTGATTAACAAAGATACATACATTGATAATTAAATATATAGATATGTATTGAAATTGGTTTGATTTAGTTTCATTATGTATAATAATATTATTTTGCGAATAATTAATTATAATTTATTTATTTAAATGTGTATCCTATTTTGTTATAAAACTGATTTGCAAAGTACATGCATTTATAATTTATTACATTATAGTAAATGTATGCATTAAAATGGGTTTCTATTTATTTCATAATCTGTATCGACATTTTGTAAAACCGAATTTTAAAAAATGTGCCAATTTTGTTTGTTTTCTGAAAAAAGTTATTGAATAACGTCAAGACCGTGACACGTGTAATCAAGTATACGCCTCACATACCGGTACAGTCACAGCTGACGGTTCTATGATTGATGTTTCACTGTGTTTGCATGCGGTGGGTCTTCTCTCTTCTCTCTTCACTCGACAGCTTTCTGAACAAAGAGTATACTTAGGATATTACATTTTCGTCGATATTCAGTGACAGCTATTTTTTCCTTTGAAGTAAAATGACGTTAGTTGTAGGTTTTATGTCTGCAAAAAGATTAATATTCTAGCAATACAGGAAGTAGTAAAATACATCAATAGCTATAGCAGCAACCAATTATTACTTTGCAGCAAGGAATAGAAGCCATATCATCTATTAAATATCAATTCCATTATATGACGTACAACCGATCGTCCTTGGTTGGCTGTGCATCCTTATTACTTTAAGAAAATAATTAATTTCAAAATGAGCATCAGATTCAATAACTGCGGAAAGGATGTGGGTACAAAACTAAACAAATCAGGTAAGGTATACATTATATACATTATCAACAACGTCATGTCAGAGTTATTATCATTTTATCATTGAAGCTGCATTCTGCATTGTTGTCATTAATTATTTAGCGTGAGGTCATGCTATCATGCTACACCCGCAGGTTTGAAACATTGTTCCAAATTTGACTTTCATATTATCTAACAATATTATTGAGCATACAATCGTAATAATCATACAGTAGAAGGAAATTCCAAACGTAGCTACATGGCACGTTCCTACATTATGGTTTAAAAACATTACTTTTTATTTAAACGTGTAGAAACACCAAGTAGTGTAATATTTTGAAACCTTAATTTAGATTATTGTTTTGAAATAATTTAGTGTGATGAGCACCTATGCAAAATAACATATCAACGAAGCAACTTAAACTTTCTAAAATAAATTTGACTGCTTTTTCAATATAAAGCATTATTAGTTCGCATCTTATGCTTTGATTTGCAGCTGTCCATTCTGTTCAGTGGGTGGAATTCTGAGATGACGCCTTTCTCTCCCCCCCCCCCCCCCCCCCCTTCCTCACCCACCTATTTATCAGAAAAATATCAAATGGTAATAAAATTAACATATTCGTGACCGTCAGTTTGTTTCAGAAAAATATTGTTTAGTAACTTAAGTGTAACCTTGAAACTTTTCGAACAACTTTGCCACAAAACTAATGGCGTTCGATCCACATGAGGCTTGTGGATGGTTCAAATTTCAAATAATCGAACTTCCCGTTCGACCACTATCGCGAGACAGAAAAATCTAAAAGCAAAAAACAGAAGGAGTGCCATAAAAGTAGAATGGAGACGCTCGCTTATTAGTATTTTGTAAATGTATAGCTTATAGTACAAACTACTATTATCATCATTGTGTTATCTATTACATGCAAACTGGATAAAAACCGGTGTTGACAATTTATATGTGGTCTTTTATACGGACATAAATGTTAAATATTTCCATTTGTTTACTTTATTTAACTTTACTATATTCTAATTTAAATTAATTATTGTTCATGTTCTCTCTAAACCAAAATTTATAGATTTTACATGCAACAATACATGATCATTAGTTACTATACACGATGATTATTGCTTTCTCGTACTTAAAACCGCAAAGAATGTCATCAGTATAAGAGTTCCCGAATTCGCACGCAGAAGTTAATTCCCTTATTATCTTTGTATTGTATTGTATTGTAATGTATTGTATTGTATTGTATTGTATTGCATTGTATTGTATTGTATTGTATTGTATTGTATTGTATTGTATTGTATTGTATTGTATTGTATTGTATTGTATTGTATTGTATTGTATCGTATTGTATTGTATTGCATTGCATTGTATTGCATTGTATTGCATTGTATTGTATTGTTTTGTATTGTATTGTATTGTATTGTATTGTATTTAATTGAATTGTATTGTATTGTATTGTATTGTATTGTATTGTATTGTATTGTATTGTATTGTATTGTATTGTATTGTATTGTATTGTATTGTATTGTATTGTATTGTATTTTATCGTATTTTATTGTATTGTATTGTATTGTATTGTATTTTATCGTATTTTATTGTATTGTATTGTATTGTATTGTATTGTATTGTATTGTATTGTATTTTATCGTATTTTATTGTATTGTATTGTATTGTATTATCTGTTAACCCGGATCGACAAGAGGAAGCAAAGTCTACTTATTCGACCAGCACAAACTCTAAAATTACGATTGTTTCTACCACGTAATGTCAATACAATGACGTCTCGCCAGCAATGTGAACTCGTCACAGCTGATTGGTCAACCCAACCACCACATTGAACGTTCACCCAATCATATCATCGCACCCTGGACAGAGTTTCTCTCTTATATAACGCACAGTTTGTTGTTTTGGCGGGTCTGAGGTTAACCGACATCAGTTCATTGTAACTAAACTAGTGTTAAATGTGATAGTCGTGTGATTCAGGCAGCCAGTCAAGTGGATAGATCCGATGGTTCAGATTCACAGTGGAGTGGTCAAATTGATATGTATCGGAAAAGCTTCAACAGGGATATTCTCCAATCGTAACCAGTTAATATAATCTAGGCTCTATTATGCCCCGTTACACAAAAGAAAATTAAATGTTTGCAAGTTGGTGCATGGCAAAAAAAATAAAATATATTAATCCAATGTTCGCCAATATAAATTTATGATTGTTTAAAAAGGATTTTTTTTTCTAAATTGTTTCGTAAATTCAAATTATATTTCAATTGATATTGTGTGATGTACGTACAAATGGTGGCCTCATATTTGAAACCATCTCCACAGCTATCACGCGTCTTCTAGAACTAGAATAATACGCCTACGTATAATAATAATGTTAATATAATGGTAATCACTTGTACACATAGTGTTTTCTCTTTACTATAATACTATTTGCTAAGCAGTCAAGGAATGTTTGTAAAAGCTGCACTCCAAATAAAGTTATCTGTATTGTTTGTAAATGTGTCATAATTCGTTTTACCTGTTACAACTGCAACTACAGCTGTGATAAAATATCCAAATGTTCTTCCTCAAATTGTTTCACAATGTGAGATGGAACATAATTTCATACACAAAAAAATGTGTGTGCATTGTATTTTCTTGCGGTTTTCCGTAACTATTGTTTTCCTTTCGAAATTCATCTGGTTTTCTCCCCTTGGGCTTGAGAACAGTAAAATGGAGATTGGAGAGTAATGATTTCATTTTCTACCCTGTATATAAGTTTGCTGTTTGTCAGAATCGGTCGATGCCCGAAAACGCTCTGTGTGACGCGTTGATAAGCGAGCGCGTCCATATCTACGAACTTTCTGGCGAAACGTTTTCTCAGCTAATAAAAACAGCAATTACAACAATACATGAATGCGCATTGCAAACATTTTTCTAACTTCCATAGATATTATACTTCTTGACATTGTTGAATGCAGTGCAATGTGCGTTGCTAAGAATTTTCGTTGTCATTCTGTCTAGTGTTTTCAACACGGTCCGCCACCGTTACTAACAGTTATCGACAGCAATAGAAATGTAATTTCTGCCTCTAATACGTATCAGATCGCGTTTATATTAGTATATTCGTGACAGGACAAAAATTGACTATAATACAGCCACCTCACATTTTGCCGTTACTGCGTTCGAGAAAAATATTTTCGAGTAACTTTTGTGTAACTTTCCCAATACTTATCAGATCGCCATAAAAGTTACATATTCGTGACCGGAAAAATCTGTAGAAAAATATGGAAATCTCACATTTTGCCACCATTTAGTTTCAGAAAAATATTTTGCAACTTTGTAATGTTTCGAACGATTTTGCCTCAAAACTATACACCTTCAATCCACATCGAGGCTTGTGGATGGTCCAAATTTCAAGTTGATCGCACTTTCCGTTCGACCCCTATCGACAGACATATAAAAAAAAAAAAAAAAATAAAATAAAAAAAATAACGAAGTGCCACAAAGGTCTAATGGAGACGCTCGCTTCGCTCGCTTGATTATCAATTGATTGGAAAAGGTTGGCAATCCTGGCCATTCACCCTTATTTGGTAATCCTCGTCTTACAGCTGAGCCAAATGTGTCCCGAGACAGCCTTACAGACGCTTCAGTCATAGACGATTGATTCGTGGCCGTCCAGCGAGCCCCCATTTCCAAATACTGATCGCTGATTGGCCACGAGTTCCTAGTCTATAACAAACACATCTCGGGACTCATATAGCCGTATCGGTCTTGCAGTTTCAGTTTTGTTGGTCATCCTGATCTTGCAGACAACTAGTTAGTGATCCTAGTCGGACATCCTGGCACTCATCATTAATATCGGCCTTCAGAGCTGAACGTGAATGTAATGGCAGCTGTCACAGTAACTTGAGCTTGACCATCAGACTCAGACTTGCGACTGTGGCAATGTCACGCCTTAGAGTGAGAGAACGTGAGCAATGTGGGTCTACAGTACAATCAAAACATCGAAAACAAGCAATAATAATATTATGTTACGTAGGACTATTTGTTATAGGGTACACCGTATAGGGTACACCAGCTTTACCTGATGTGGCCGTCTTCAAGGACTAACTATATTAGGGAGTTTGGATAGTTAGGAAGGAATGTCCAAGGACAATCCCAGCATTCGCGGTGGCTGGAATTGAACCGACGACATCCAGAATTAGAGTCTCGCTACATCCTATAGGATTTGATTTTGTGTCTAACAGTAAACTGGAAATTAATTTCGAGATGTAAATGCATGACTAAATATACTATAATGAGCAAGGAAATTAATCATCAAACTTGTTGAAGAAACTCCCTTGACATCTCACACGCACCTCGTGGGGAGTGAGTTTCTTGGCGCCGGTTTTGGAACTGTTATAAAACAATGTCTTACAGTACACCATGGCTTGTAATTACACCGACCAGTGAAAACGATTTTCACACGCGTTTGTCAGCCGGCAACTTTAGAACTAAAATAATGAAATTATACGGTCACGTCACGTCTTAGAGCAGTTCGCCAATGTTGTTTTAAAACGCGTTTGTCAGCCGGCAACTTTAGAACTAAAATAATAAAATAATAAGGATCTGTCTATGCAAAGTATACATGCGTCTTTATTTGTACACCCTTAGGATCTGTTTATGCAGAATATACTAGTTCATCGGTGCCATTAATATTACATATCCTTTGGATCTGTGTATGCTAAATGTTTGGTACCAGTGGCGTAACTACCACTTGATTTTTTGGGGAGCGAACATTTTAAAACCAGAAACCTATTTCTAGTTCCACTTGCGTCTTAGTGACTCTTCCATGTGGCTGGTTTAGCTTCGTTCGCCCGTCCCTACACTTTACACAGTGTACACTGTACATAGACAGGCGAGCGAAGCTATAATAATGTGTTGATGCTATAATGAGCGTGGTCTGGGGCAGAGCCCCAACGGCCGGAGGCGAAAGAAAAATTTGACAAAATGTCCTTCACATAAGCTCGGAAATGACTCGGAATGACTTTAGCTTGATTCAATTTATTAATTCATATTTTTGAAGACCGACAACTCAGACTGTAGAGTTTTAAGTTGAATGCTATTTTATAATGTTCTGGTTTCTCATAATTTGGAAGTTGTAAATTCTCGTTCCTTCTTCATCCATGGAGAAGAATGTAGTGAGTAGAAGAATGTAGTGAGAGAAGAAGAATGTAATGAGGTGTAGCCCCCCCCCCCCCATGTGGGGGGCTACACCTCCAACCCCCCCCCCCCGTAGGTACGCCACTGTTTGGTACATATTAGTTCTTCACAGTCGGCGACGCCATCAAATGCAAAAAAATTACTGTCCCTACGAACCATTTTTATTTTTATTTATATATATATAACTGTAACGTGTGTACATCTACCATATTGCCAGATAATTATTAACGAATTAAAGGGATAATCAGGTGAAAAACTAAAAAGTCACCAATGAGTCATAAGTGCATGAAATTCAGTTATGAGTAAAATAAAATTGATATAGGTTGCTTCAATGCAAGAAACAAAATAGTGAACATTTAGCTATTCTATAAGATTCACTTCGCCAGCTCTGCTGCATTTTTCTTCTAAAGCGTAGTACAGCTGTATCGGTTCTGAGCCCGTAGAAAGAGCACTCATTGTGTTATACGAGACCAGCCACAACGCGCGGCGACTGCGGACAGTGCCGCTCAAAACAGATTCAACTTTTCTACACATCAAGTCACACAAAAATTAATTGCAGGGCATTTTGTAGAACTACACGTTCGTACTTAGAAGCATATCGGTAGAGAAACGATGCACATTAAAACCCCTCATCGATTTTTGATAAGTCCTCTATTTTAGCGTTGGTTTTACTATCTCGAGGCAACATTTTTTTTGTATGGGAATTACCATGAGAAAAGTTGCTCGGTGCTACTTGGTATAGCAACAAGCCAAAAAATCGCGTTTTCTTTAATTTTTTAACCGCCTGCTTTTAAAGTATGGTATTTTTTAGTCATGTTTTCCATATTTGAAGATGGACATACACAAATTATAGTTTTTTAGTTTTTCACTTGACTATCCCTTTAAAAACAATTTTCAGGTTAACTGAGTTTTTTTTTATACTCGATATATACATACATAACGGACCACTCTCTTGTAACAAACAAAACGCGACACGAATCAAGTGGTATTTAGCAAAGTGACGGTCAGGGTGCTCAGTGGTCTCATGCGCATGCGCTCACTGTGCGCATCGTGCACAGCCTTCTTGTTTCGGGTGACTCGGCCCAGTGTGGCGTCATTAGCAGCGACCACGTCTTTCACGGCCGATTAGATCGCAGCTCTGAGGGCGCCGGATGCGTTGCGGTACAATCCAATGTACCGATTACTTTCTAGACCATGCGATTCATTTGGGGCGTGGTTTTATCGTTGTTTTTAACAGGCGAGTTTGTGTGTTTTAGGGCCGGTATTTCAATGTCCAGTTAAAATCTACTTATCAATTAAATTGTTTTCACCATGACAACGGCCAATAGAAATACACCAAACTTGGCTTACCTGGGCATTAGAGACACTTGCTTTGGTTTTAATCTTCAGTTCATTGATCAACGTGATCACTGACTGCCACGTACACACAGGCTAATACACAATATCAGTGACGACGCCAGGAATTTTCCATTGGGGGGGCCAAGGGGGGTCCTACGAATGTATGGGGGGGCCATGCAGATTTCAGACTTGTTTTTTTTATCGGTGTTAGGGGAGGGGGGTGGGGGTACACCAGGCTACATGCACTCGCGGACATGAAAATATGCATTCCATTCTTACCTATAATTAATGCAAGGTTATCCTCAAGTTGTGATGAGCTCCATCAAATTTGAGGAACACCTCGTGCATGTTGAGGCCTTTGGCAATCAATGTATTTTTCTACTGATAGGACAGATAGTTTACTTAGTCGATTGTTTCCCATTCGATTTCGTAAGTAACTCTTGATACGGCGCATGCACGAAAATGTTCTTTCACAAGCAGCACTTGATGCAGCTTGTTAGGCTAATAGTGCACAGTTTGTAAGCAATTCATTGAAAGCAAGAAGGGGCATACAACCTTCCAATGGCGTTTGAAACTTATGGCTTCAGTTACCATGTGCAAGCAGTGAAAAACTTGAAAGTAAAAAATCAAAATGCTACGAACTCAGGTTTGATAAATATTTGGTAGAGTGGTGGATTGGTGTAGTAAATGTCAACTATAAGAACTAGTTAGAAGCGCGGCTATTTGTCGCGAATTATTTATTCGTTGGCGTGCATGCGGCGGCACCAACGTAGTGTATCATTGGTAATTTATTTTGGCTTGGGGGGGCCGCTGGGGGGCCGAGGGATTTTAGGGGGGGGCACTGGCCCCCCCTGGCCCCCCCCCTAGCGTCGTCACTGCACAATATAGTACACAAAAATACATCACACACATATTATAAATAATACATTATATTTATGTTATGTTTGTTTTCTCGTTTTGTATCAGCCCTCTTCCCAACTATACAAATTATTATTATTATTATTATTATTATTATTATTATTATTATTATTATTATTATTATTATTATTATTATTATTATTATTATTATTATTATTATTATTATTATTTTACAGGTAACCATTGGAAGGTCTAAAACTACCTCTAATGGACCAGTTTAGATTAGATGTTAGGAGTTAATAAAGTAGAAATTAAGTTGTCACCTTGGACTCGGCTGTGTCGTAAGCATCAGAATACTTACATTGGGTCAACTATCACCATTAGCGAAACGAGACACACGGTCAACTGACAGAATGGGGACCATTGAAAGTACATTGTTTAGATAAGTTTTTATTGGACAGGACTCCATTTGAGTCTGGAAGCCTTGGTACAAATTACCCGAGGTCACTATAACATGGGGTTAGTGATAATTAGAAAATGTATGAGAATCGGACCCCGTTTAGCGGTATCTGCTAAGATCTGCACGACACATAAATGTAGGTAGCATTGCAGCAACAGGTCTTTACTGAGCACTGGTGTAACACTTGTTCATACTTAGTGCAAACCATCAGAATCCCTGGCCTCGTAGTCTACACGCAAAACAAAACCATCGACGAGTTATGTATTCAGGAAATGTAAAGCTTTGAACTAATCCAGTATTGAGGTTATCAATGTTCTGAGTGAAGAAACCAATGCTTTGGAAATGTAACGTTTTCATCACGCAAAGTTAGCAATGAATCCGTTTAATAAAAAGTCAGGCTGTGGTTGGTGGAGATAATTTCCGGCTCGTATTGATTGGTCGAGTTGTTGCTGATGACGTCAGAGCAACCGGATCCGGAAGTTCTCCGGGGCGAGGAAACGAAGGGGGTTGTGGGAGGGGATGGCAACTCTATTTCCGGTACGAAGAACGGAAGAGAAGCGCCGGCACCTCTTGTATCGGTTCGTGATGAGGTCACGCACACGCACACGCACACGCACACGCACACGCACACGCACACGCACACGCACACGCACACGCACACGCACACGCACACGCACACGTCGCACACGAGAAAGAGAGGAAAATGAACGTGTGAGAGAAAGAGTGATAGATTGATTGATTGATTGATTGATTGATTGATTGATTGATTGATTGATTGATTGATTGATTGATTGATTGATTGATTGATTGATTGATTGATTGATTGATTGATTGATTGATTGATTGATTGATTGATTGATTGATTGATTGATTGATTGATTGATTGATTGATTGATTGATTGATTGATTGATTGATTGATTGATTGATTGATTGATTGATTGATTGATTGATTGATTCGTCTTTATTAAGGCGTGGTTAAGGCTAGTTGGGCCTTCTCTGCCACCCAACCTTACACAATGTCAATATGATACAAAGTAAATAATTAAATTAATACAAGTGAAAGCATACTAAACTATACCTACAATTTAAACGTTGACACATGCAATCATGCATTCATCCATCCCACTCACTCTTAGAGAGAGAGAGAGAGGGGGGGGGGGAGGCCTTCTGTTACACCCAACGTTAAATATAAATACATTTTTTGGTACATACAACATACATTGATACAATTGTGTGTTGTTCCTTTGTAATAAATGTAATAATTATTCTTGGGGCAACCATGCACCGATGAGTTCAGTGACAGATGGACGTTATTGGGTCAGCTCTGTACTTGACTGAACTTTCTTGGGAGTTTGATTGCATATTGAACTGCTGCATTCTGTGAGTGTATATTTTAAAATAAATAAATGTATGTTACCAAAATGATTTTATTATCAACAATCACTCCATCAGTCATTAAGATAAAGATTACATTCCACAGCTTATAGGTAGCAGCAAAATGTGTGTAGGCCTATTGTGTGTGTGTGTGTGTGGGGGGGGGGGGGGGGGGGGGTAATTCTACTCTATTCCTGTTACTCTTTAAAATGTGTATATACATCTTTTATTGTATTTAGAACTTAGAACTAGTTCTGGCGACAATTTATAATACAAGTTTTGATCCGATTAAATAATTATAAATGATGCATGCCTGCCTTTCAGCTTCAAAATATTATGATGACTGTGTTGAACGCTGTATTCATCTAATGAAGTTAGTCCAAATCGCGGTCAAAAGGACAAAGGAAACAGATGCGTGGCGGCTGAGAAAATGAAAGCAAAGACACAGGTAGAGGAAGTGGCGACACACTCAACGGAAGTCAGTTGGAAGCAAAGGTGACCTGACTGTATTGTGATATCATTCGAGAGCCTGATCGGCCTTGTTCGTTTCCGGATAGAAGTGAAGAAACACGACGCTTATCTGAGTACCTGACGAGTGTACAGAGCCGGAATCTGAATAGTCGTCGTTATCAGATAAGACAAGTATCCAAGTCGAAGCGCTCCGAGCTAAATCTAAATCTTTCCACACTCGGACCGACTGATACAGATAATCACGCTCCTAAGTGTCACATCTCTACGTAAACATTACTAAAAAATGTATTGTATTATATGAATGGGGACCAAATACTAGACCCGTCTGGGCCCGGGATATAATAGGCCCAGAGCGACTCTTCTAGTCGTAAGAGCCGACGAAAGAAGACCCTGTACCTTTCCCCCCACTGTCGCACTGACGATTTCCCTCCCACTTGGCCTTGCCCTCCCCTTATGACGACCCCCGTGATGTACAATGGGTCTAATTCGGAAGCGCATCTTGATCTTAATCTTCATATATCACCTAAGCATCGTCTCGATTAGCCAAAGTTGCAAAAATATGGGAAGTAAAACCCAAATATCATCATCACCCAATAGAGGGCAGCAATATCGGGCTGGGGGTTGTATTATTATAGTCAATCCCCCCAGTTACAAGAACTGATTTTCATTGGGGGACATTCATACAATTATGCGTCGATGCTATGACGGCCCTTCAGTCACCGTTTATAGTTTATACACCAGTACCATACAGATCCCAAAGTTTGAAAAAGAAAACCAAGTCCGAACCGGGAATCGAACTCTTGAGATTCTGCGTTAGATGCAGGAATGTTACTACCACTAGAGCAAAGAGCCACACTAAAGATGTACCTTTTAAAATGTGTGTCTATCGATAAACTAACAACACTAGCTACACTATCGATAATATATAGATTTATGAAAATTCATAACAATTAAACAATGCACAAGTTTGCCGGTTTTACCAAACTTCATCCGGCGATTTTCTATTAATGGAGATCAAAAATTGCACCCCGTAGAAGCTCCATGCATTTTTCATGTAATGTTTGTTGAAACCATGGTAACCAATCCGAGATCAGTAAATCGGCCGATTAAAAAGTTTGATGAATTCGGACCTAAACAGTGTATATAATATAGTTCAAAAGTATATATTTTTAGCTGACGCGGATGTTGGACGGGTCTATATGTTTGATTGAAGAAATGGCTTGGAAGACTAAAAATAAAATACACAGTTGCTCCAACTCATGCAAACAACAACTATATTGACAGTATTCTCTCCAACAACTTTATGACAAACAAAAGACAAAACATTGCTATCCACAAACTAGCAGTGAAACGTGAAGTTTGTAAAAAGATATAACAAAGTATCGGGGCTAGGCCTAGATAGAGCATGACACGGTTAGACATATTAGCATAACATTGATGGATGCAGCGACTGATGAGCGTCTCAACTATCCAAACAGAGGAAATGTTGAAGACAACAAAGACGACACGTCAGTATTGAAAACTCTACACCGGTTTTCAATGTTGTGATGGATGATGTTGGTAATTTGTGTAAGCATCTATCCTACAACATCATCTAAGGCGTTGAATTCCATCCGTCAGGTACATTCAGGATAGATTCTGTCATAGTATTTCAAACACAGCGGCTAACAACGTCGGTTTCAGATTGAATAATGTTGGCGTTAGTCCAGTGGCGACGTTAGGAAGTTTCATTAGGGGGGCCGGGAGGCGAGTATAATGGCTGGCTCGGGCAGGGGCGGTGTCCCCCCTTGGCGACACCACTGGGCTTTACACCCATATTCTGATATCCAATGCTACGATGCTTTGGCGACGTTAGGAAGTTACATTAGGGGGGCCGGGAGGCGAGTGTAATGGCTGCAGCTCGGGCAGGGGTGGTGTCCCCCCACGGCGACACCACTGGGCTTTACAACCATATTCTGATATCCAATGCTACGATGCTTCGAATACGTCGCCCCCCATATATTTGCCCAATGTTTATCCAGACTTCGACTTATTTTTTTCATCGACTTATTTAATCGACTTAATTTGATTTTAATCTCATTTTAATTTTAATTTTAATTTTAATCTTATTTTAATTTTAATCTTAATCGACTTATTTCACAGTAAAACGATTTTCTAAAACATCGAACACGTCATTCACATAACATTCAATATGACAACAGTCCAACACACGGTGACGCAAGCGGATGCCGAAGTTCTGACAACTACTGTGTCTATTAATCATCAAAGGATTCGTTGTTGATCTTTAAAACGATGGTCGTATAAACAACACATAAGGTCTTGACTAGGTGATCGCCAACCCTCAACAATACTGGGAGCACAGCTAAGAGGATAGAACTAAAACAAGGCCCACTAAATCATCGCTAGCGGCGCGCGCAGCGGAGTTCGACGAGACACCGCTATAGTGGATTTATGCCAGTGTTGTTAAGTAACGCGCTACAAGTAGCGCGCTACTTGTAGCATGTTACTTTTTTTGGTAGCGAGACTGGTAGCGCGCTACATTTGAAAATGCAGTAAAGTAGCGAGTAGCAAGCTACTATATACGAGTATTTGTAGCGAAAAGTAGCCGCTACTCTATTTTTGCAATAAACAAACACACGTTTGTTTCGCCCGCCACAATTCCCACCGTCACAGGTTCGGAATGACGACTGACATTGGCCTTCTGGCTCTATAGTCCCAAAACCGCCTCCCCAGCACTGAGTTTCTTGTTTCACCCCGTGAGCTGTGATATGAGTTGTACTCACTTCCGGACCTTACCGCCGTTTCAATAAATAGTACGTACTCTTGGTCCTTTATAAAACAATGAAAGTAGCTGTAAAGTAGCGTCACTACGTTTTTTGAGTAGCTGTACAAGTAGCGAGCTACTTGACAAAATACAGTAGCTAAAAAGTAGCTAAGTTACTTTCAAAGATCAAGTAGCTGTAGCTGTAACAGTGCTACTTTTAAAAAGTAGCTTTAACAACACTGATTATGCCCTGTTTTTCAATCGGTCATTAACGGGGCCTTTAGCTGACGGTCCATTATCTGCAAAGGGTTTGTTGGGTTACAGGGACCGTCTGCTAACGGCCCCGTTGAAAAACAGGGCCTAAGTGGACCTTTGAACCAGATTGTAGCATAAAAGCGAACAAATCAAGCAAGCAAGCAAACAATAATATGGCAAATTGCTATTACCAACTCAAAAACCAATCCATGAGAAATCAAGCAAATCAGAGCCAGAAAAATATGTTAATACATCAACTGTTATGTACAAAGTATTTATTTAATTATCAGTATCACATTGTATATCATCAAACCACAACTAACCAGCCAGGATAGCAAGGATAAAGTAAAATATAACGAAGAACTAGTTAGAATAGGATAAGATCATGCGGTTAGCAAACCAAACCTATAGTCAAAAAGCTAAAATGTTAGTACTTTCTCTTGTCATATTATAATGGACCTTATTATAGATGACTAAAAGCATACAAACATTTGGCAATTTTGGGTCATGATCGTTTATCGCAAAGACAATCTATTATTGACTATAGCACTGCCTCAGCGTTATACTAATAATATACAAATCTCATGTTGCCTGCGATTATATCGTCAATTGAAAAACAACACTTCCCGAATAACTGCATAATAAACTTATAAATATGCGAGTTATAGACATCCTGTAAAGTGCTGCATGTAAAACACACAATCGTGCTACACTAGGCTGTAAAAATGGGTGTTAGTAGCTAGGTCTGTGAAGATGGTTTTATTTCAAGGTAATTTAGTTTTTGTATTTACAAATTTCTGTTTATCAATACTGTACTTCCTGTATTTTTACGCGCGTAACTATTCGTTCACGATTTACCATAGAGGCTTTACATGTGAAAAGTTATTAATTATATAGTATATGCCTATTTTGAGGTAGTGGAACTGCTTTAAGATTATATCAAAACTAGATTGAATCATTATAGCATGGTATTAAATGTCTACACCATATCATACATTATATTTTTTTAAATCAGGGTAAAAATAGATATTTCCGATGTTTCGTGCTTTTTGTTAAATAAAATCAATTTTGGATGTTGTTCGCCATTTTACAGCGACTTCGATATTTGGCGATAGTTCAATTTTGTGATTTTTGGTATTTTTTAATCATTATTTATGCTTATTGTGTGAAACAAAATCATGTCTGCACATTCTGACGTTATATACGTATATAGGTGTAGACAGGAGGTTCTCCGTCCGTAAGGTCTCCGCAATGTTCGGCAGGTGGTAAAGAAGGTGCGATCAGGAAGTGGATACTCCGTCTCTGTGGGTGCCCCGCGATCGTACGGGACTCCGAGCGAAGATCCGATCCGTTAGCTGCGAGCAGACCAGTCGGATGAGTCTTCTGTCTGCGGTTCTGGTTCCTCCATCAGGACCCGTTTTAGCATCCTGACAATAGAGACAATTACAAAATTACATAGTGTGTACAACATTCCCTAAGTTATTATACGCCTACTTACCTCTTAAATTAAATCTGATGTTTAACATGAGAGAAAAATTAAAATAAAATCTCTTCGGGCTAACGTGTCGTACTTTGAATGCTGATATTCAGGCAGGTAGAATATTCCTCAGATCGTTGTTTGTTGTGTTGTTTGTTTGTTTTGTGTTTTGTGTTTCGAGTTATGTGAATCGTGCTTGTTTCTGGACCTTTTCATGCATGTAATAAACATATTTAATAATAATAAAATAAAATAAAACTTAGGTTATCGCCGCGTCCAACGCAGAAAGTACATAGTTCGATTTCCGGTTTGGCCTGTTTATTTTTACTTTGGAAGTTCACTTTAATTGGTGTAATGCGAAACCAGTGACTTTGGAGCTGTCACGGCGACGACGAAGCTCATAACAAGTGGTATAATAATATATAATATGTCTCTTATTGAATATCAGTTCTTGTAACTGAGTGAGTATATACACGACAATTAAAAATTTATTTCATTTTATAAATATTTATTTATTTGTTTATTTATTTATTTATTTATTTATTTATTTATTTATTTATTTATTTATTTATTTATTTATTTATTTATTTATTTATTTATTTATTTATTTATTTATTTATTTATTTATTTATTTATTTATTTATTTATTTATTTATTTATTTATTTATTTATTTATTTATTTATTTATTTATTTATTTATTTATTTATTTATTTATTTATTTATTTATTTATTTATTTATTTATTTATTTATTTATTTATTTATTTATTTACTAATTTATTTATTTATTTATTTATTTATTTATTTATTTATTTATTTATTTATTTATTTATTTATTTATTTATTTATTCATTTATTTATTTATTTATTTATTTATTTATTTATTTATTTATTTATTTATTTGTTTATTTATTTATTTATTTATTTATTTATTTATTTATTTATTTATTTATTTATTTATTTATTTATTTATTTATTTATTCAATAATTAACTAAACCGTATAAATGTTTACTGTACATTACAGTATGACGTCACGCCTGTGTTTCACCGTCTCCCCGATACTTCCGGGATGACTTGTTGCGCCTCATCATAACAAGACATGAACCCGAGCCCTGAGGGAAGCTGATACTACAATGCTCCATCTATCATGACGTCACTGCAACGAGTTGTTGAACTCACACGGTAGTCGGGGTGCCGAGAAGAAGAGATTACTCGAGTAGGGACACAATCTATTTCCTGATTGCTGACACTCGACCCATCGGGCATCCTCTCTATACAGAAAATGTCCGAATTATTAAAATAATGTACGGAACACAAAATACTCTTCCTCCAGCCCCCCCCCCTACCACCCCCCTTCCCCCCTCCCCCTTCCCCCCTCACCCGTGATAAAGAGCAAATTGGCAAAGAAAGCAATTATACGGTTTATTACGTGTCTCGATGTTATACTTATAGTATATCATATTGACATTTGACGATACTATAATATATGCCCTTACCATCACCAGCTCATCGTCTCGATTAGCCATTGTTGCACAAATATGAGACGTTAAACCCCATTAATCAATCAATCATGAATCGCACCCGGCAACTTTTTCAATGAAATCAGGAGTAAACCCACAAGACCAACGTGCCTCACTGAAATAGCGCTTGTCCTTCCGACGGAGCATGCGCGAAGCCCAAGCCCACCTCACACACTGAAATAGCGCTTGTCCTTCCGACGGAGCATGCGCGAAGCCCAAGCCCACCTCACACACTGAAATAGCGCTTGTCCTTCCGACGGAGCATGCGCGAAGCCCAAGCCCACCTCACACACTGAAATAGCGCTTGTCCTTCCGACGGAGCATGCGCGAAGAACCAAGCCCACCTCACACACTGAAATAGCGCTTGTCCTTCCGACGGAGCATGCGCGAAGCCCAAGCCCACACTCACATACTGAAATAGCGCTTGTCCTTCCGACGGAGCATGCATGAAGCCCAAGCCCATCTCACACACTGAAATACCGCTTGTCCTTCCCACAGAGCATGAATGAAGCCCAAGCCCACCTCACACACTGAAATAGCGCTTGTCCTTCCGACGGAGCATGCGCGAAGCCCAAGCCCACCTCACACACTGAAATAGCGCTTGTCCTTCCGACGGAGCATGCGTGAAGCCCAAGCCCATCTCACACACTGAAATAGCGCTTGTCCTTCCGACGGAGCATGCGTGAAGCCCAAGCCCATCTCGCACACTGAAATAGCGCTTGTCCTTCCGACGGAGCATGCGCGAAGCCCAAGCCCATCTCACAAACTGAAATAGCGATTGTCCTTCCAAAGCATGCGTGAAACCCAAGCCCACACTCACACACTGAAATAGCGCTTGTCCTTCCGACGGAGCATGCGCAAAGCCCAAGCCCACACTCACACACTGAAATAGCGCTTGTCCTTCCGACGGAGCATGCGCGAAGCCCAAGCCCACCTCACACACTGAAATAGCGCTTGTCCTTCCGACGGAGCATGCGCAAAGCCCAAGCCCACACTCACACACTGAAATAGCGCTTGTCCTTCCGACGGAGCATGCGCGAAGCCCAAGCCCACCTCACACACTGAAATAGCGCTTGTCCTTCCGACGGAGGATGCGCGAAGCCCAAGCCCACACTCACACACTGAAATAGCGCTTGTCCTTCCGACGGAACATGCGCGAAGTCCAAGCCCATCTCACACACTGAAAAAGCGCTTGTCCTTCCGACGGAGCATTCGCGAAGCCCAAGCCCATCTCACAAACTGAAATAGCGCTTGTCCTTCCAAAGCATGCGCGAAACCCAAGCCCACACTCACACAATGAAATAGCGCTTGTCCTTCCGACGGAACATGCGCGAAGCCCAAGCCCATCTCACACACTGAAAAAGCGCTTGTCCTTCCGACGGAGCATGCGCGAAGCCCAAGCCCATCTCACAAACTGAAATAGCGCTTGTCCTTCCAAAGCATGCGCGAAACCCAAGCCCACACTCACACAATGAAATAGCGCTTGTCCTTCCGACGGGGCATGCGTGAAGCCCAAGCCCACATTCACACACTGAAATAGCGCTTGTCCTTCCGACGGAGCATGCGCGAAGCACAAGCCCACACTCACACACTGAAATAGCGCTTGTCCTTCCGACGGAGCATGCGTGAAGCCCAAGCCCATCTCACACACTGGAATAGCGCTTGTCCTTCCGACGGAGCATGCGCGAAGCCCAAGACCACACTCACACACTGAAATAGCGCTTGTCCTTCCGACGGAGCATGCGTGAAGCCCAAGCCCACCTCACTAACTGAAATCGCTTGTCCTTCCGACGGAGCATGCGCGAAGCCCAAGCCCACACTCACACACTGGAATAGCGCTTGTCCTTCCGACGGAGCATGCGTGAAGCCCAAGCCCACCTCACACACTGAAATAGCGCTTGTCCTTCCGACGGAGCATGCGTGAAGTCCAAGCCCACACTCACACACTGAAATAGCGCTTGTCCTTCCAAAGCATGCGCGAAACCCAAGCCCACACTCACACACTGAAATAGCGCTTGTCCTTCCAAAGCATGCGCGAAGCCCAAGCCCACACTCACACACTGAAATAGCGCTTGTCCTTCCAAAGCATGCGCGAAACCCAAGCCCACACTCACACACTGAAATAGCGCTTGTCCTTCCAAAGCATGCGCGAAACCCAAGCCCACACTCACACACTGAAATAGCGCTTGTCCTTCCAAAGCATGCGCGAAACCCAAGCCCACACTCACACACTGAAATAGCACTTGTCTTTCCGACGGAGCATGCGCGGAGCCCAAGCCCACACTCACACACTGAAATAGCGCTTGTCCTTCCGACGGAGCATGCGCGAAGCCCAAGCCCATCTCACACACTGAAATAGCGCTTGTCCTTCCGACGGAGCATGCGTGAATACCAAGCCCACCTCATACACTGAAATAGCGCTTGTCCTTCCAACGGAGCATGCGTGAAGCCCAAGCCCACACTCACACACTGAAATAGCGCTTTTCCTTCCGACGGAGCATGCGTGAATCCCAAGCCCACCTCACGCACTGAAACAGCGCTTTTCCTTCCGACGGAGCATGTGCGAAGCCCAAGCCCACACTCACACACTAAAATAGCGCTTTTCCTTCCGACGGAGCATGCGCGAAGCCCAAGCCCACACTCCCACACTGAAATAGCGCTTGTCCTTCCGACGGAGCATGCGTGAAGCCCAAGCCCACCTCACACACTGAAATAGCCTTGTCCTTCCGACGGAGCATGCGCGAAGCCCAAGCCCACCTCACACACTGAAATAGCGCTTGTCCTTCCGACGAAGCATGCGTGAAGCCCAAGCCCACCTCACACACTGAAATAGCGCTTGTCCTTCCGACGGAGCATGCGCGAAGCCCAAGCCCACACTCACACACTGAAATAGCGCTTGTCCTTCCGACGGAGCATGCGCGAAGCCCAAGCCCACACTCACACACTGAAATAGCGCTAGTCCTTCCGACGGAGCATGCGTGAAGCCCAAGCCCACACTCACACACTGAAATAGCGCTTGTCCTTCCGACGGAGCATGCGCGAAGCCCAAGCCCACACTCACACACTGAAATAGCGCTTGTCCTTCCGACGGAGCATGCGCGAAGCCCAAGCCCACACTCACACACTGAAATAGCGCTTGTCCTTCCGACGAAGCATGCGTGAAGCCCAAGCCCACCTCACACACTGAAATAGCGCTTGTCCTTCCGACGGAGCATGCGCGAAGCCCAAGCCCACACTCACACACTGAAATAGCGCTTGTCCTTCCGACGGAGCATGCGTGAAGCCCAAGCCCACCTCACACACTGAAATAGCGCTTGTCCTTCCGACGGAGCATGCGCGAAGCCCAAGCCCACACTCACACACTGAAATAGCGCTTGTCCTTCCGACGGAGCATGCGTGAAGCCCAAGCCCACCTCACACACTGAAATAGCGCTTGTCCTTCCAAAGCATGCGCGAAACCCAAGCCCACACTCACACACTGAAATAGCGCTTGTCCTTCCGACGGAGCATGCGTCAAGCCCAAGCCCACACTCACACACTGAAATAGCGCTTGTCCTTCCGACGGAGCATGCGCGAAGCCCAAGCCCACCTCACACACTGAAATAGCACTTGTCCTTCCGACGGAGCATGCGCGAAGCCCAAGCCCACACTCACACACTGAAATAGCGCTTGTCCTTCCGACGGAGCATGCGCGAAGCCCAAGCCCACACTCACACACTGAAATAGCGCTTGTCCTTCCGACGGAGCATGCGCGAAGCCCAAGCCCACCTCACACACTGAAATAGCACTTGTCCTTCCGACGGAGCATGCGCGAAGCTCAAGCCCACACTCACACACTGAAATAGCGCTTGTCCTTCCGAGTCCGACGGAGCATGCGTGGATCCCAAGCCCACCTCACACACTGAAATAGCGCTTGTCCTTCCGACGGAGCATGCGTGAAGCCCAAGCCCACACTCACACACTTAAATAGCGCTTTTCCTTCCGACGGAGCATGCGCGAAGCCCAAGCCCACACTCACACACTGAAATAGCGCTTGTCCTTCCGAGTCCGACGGAGCATGCGTGGATCCCAAGCCCACCTCACACACTGAAATAGCGCTTGTCCTTCCGACGGAGCATGCGTGAAGCCCAAGCCCACACTCACACACTTAAATAGCGCTTTTCCTTCCGACGGAGCATGCGCGAAGCCCAAGCCCACACTCACACACTGAAATAGCGCTTGTCCTTCCGAGTCCGACGGAGCATGCGTGGATCCCAAGCCCACCTCACACACTGAAATAGCGCTTGTCCTTCCGACGGAGCATGCGTGAAGCCCAAGCCTACACTCACACACTGAAATAGCGCTTGTCCTTCCGACGGAGCATGCGTGAAGCCCAAGCCCACACTCACACACTGTAATAGCGCTTGTCCTTCCGACGGAGCATGCGCGAAGCCCAAGCCCAACTCACACACTGAAATAGCGCTTGTCCTTACGACGGAGCATGCGTGAAGCCCAAGCCCACCTCACACACTGAAATGGCGCTTGTCCTTCCGACGGAGCATGCGTGAAGCCCAAGCCCACCTCACACACTGAAATAGCGCTTGTCCTTCCGACGGAGCATGCGTGAAGCCCAAGCCCACCTCACACACTGAAATAGCGCTTGTGCTTCCGACGGAGCATGCGCGAAGCCCAAGCCCACACTCACACACTGAAATAGCGCTTTTCCTTCCGACGGAGCATGCGCGAAGCCCAAGCCCATACTCACACACTGAAATAGCACTTGTCCCCCCGACGGAGCATGCGCGAAGCCCAAGCCCATCCCACACACTGAAATAGCGCTTCGCTTGTCCTTCCGACGGAGCATGCGCGAAGCCCAAGCCCACACTCACACACTGAAATAGCGCTTGTCCTTCCGACGGAGCATGCGCGAAGCCCAAGCCCACCTCACACACTGAAATCTACTTTCTCGTACAATGCAACTGCAACTATAGTTATCCCAAGACTACCTTGCTCATGCTTCGTCAAAGGCGACTGGTTCGTAGCCAATCAGCGATCGGTATTGGCCCGGATGTGTCTCGGGCGGTTCGCTGGTTGGCTACGACTGCTCCGGATGTGACGAAAGCAAAAGCAAAGTAATTTTGGGTCCAGTTCAGCTGTCAGGAAATGTTTCCTACGTGAACTTCTAGATTGTTATCGAGTGCACAGTTATGGGTTACAAGTATATGTTGTATACAATTGGCCGTTTGTTGGAGAAAACAGTGGCTTTAGATTTAGAAAAATAAGTCACTTGCAAATAGTTTGTGCAGGAATTCCTTCTTAGATTTATAGAGCAAGACCAATTACGATAGAAATAGAATAAGACAAATTATTTCTTTGGGGATCTTCACTGAATTTCACGGACACGTTTCACCGTTTTAAATGTTTTTCATTGGTTTGACCGGCTCGTCGTAGAGATGATCAAGAAATTACCATGCCACCAAAATTCATATAAATTACAAAATATAAATAATGCATTGATCATCCATTGCTCATTAAAATTCTCAAATACAGACGATATTATAGCTTCCACAAGCGATTTCTTCAAAATAATTTTGTTAGACACTTATGACTGGTGACTGTGAGTGTGTGTGTGTTTGTTATGTTGTGCGTATTTCTTTTATCACGAACGTTATTTGTGTTTTAAAGTTAGTTTGATCTATAAGTGTCTAACAAATTAAATAAACCTCGTGATAACGATACAATGCCATTACTTTTGTATATTGATTATTGAATGAACTCTTTTTCCAGATGTTTCTCTTCGGCTTTGTGGTTATACTTTGGGAAGCATTTACGAGCCGGAATAAGGACAGACTCAACATAGTAGAAACGAAATGCAAGAGAGTCAGAATACTTATCAATTTCTTTGGTTCAATACTCCCACCCACCCCCCCTTATACCTCTTTCTACGCGCGACAACACAAACACACAGTCATACATCAACCAGACAATCCATTCAAACAAGTGTAAGAATTCGCATTGTTGTCAACAATGAATACAACGCGTGTTGAATTCGCGAGCGGTTCGTTATTATTTAATTTCGCGACTCGAATCTCAGTCGCGTGCGATCCCCGAACTTGAGTGCCCCATGCAATCATGTAGTCACGTAGTCACGTAGTCACGTAGTCACGACCGAGTGTACGCGTACTGAGTATACATGCGCAGTCGTGTGAACATGCCTTCACTCAAGTAACATCATGTTTGAGGTACTTCCTTTGCGACACATCCTGAAGTGCATAGGAATCTCGTTGAGAGGGGTGCCCATTTCACGTACCACGACACTCTTTGGTTTTATAGTATCGGTAGTGTATGAAAGGTCATCGCGATTTTATGTTCAGTTAAGCAGGAGTATGAACCGTTCACTCTTTAGCGTTCTGTGGAATTAATTTGTCTAATCATGATGTTCACTCTAAGTAAACATATAACTCTTCGTAATAAAGTTGCTCATCGTAACTTCTCTGTACTCATGCTGAAGATATAGCAGAGGCCAACAGTACTAATTTAATTTCCTTTTTCTACTTGAACAGGGTTCTTTAGTGATGATATACGGCCGTGGATTGGAATTCTGATATATCAATATCCCGAACACATTGGGCGTGAATAATGAGACTTGTGGACTCCACGCAACCAACTAACAATACAAATACAATAATGTTTATAGTGTTCACCTTCATAATATTAATAATAATAATAATAATAATAATAATAATAATAATAATAATTATAATAATAATAATAATAATAATAATAATAATAATAATAATAATAATAATAATAATAATAATAATAATAATAATAATAGTAATAATAGTAATAATAATAATAGTAATTATTATTATTAATTAATTAAGGTCCAGTCTTACAATGTCCCAATAACTACTTATTCGTCGAATAGCTTGTTGTCTCCATGGCAACGACCAATCAAAACCCTTGAAATCCTCCAAAACTGAATTGCTACACATAACTTTCCTATTGGAGATTGTAAGACCAGCCCTACTTATTATTATTATTGTTATTATTATTATTATTATTATTATTATTATTATTATTATTATTATTATTATTATTATTATTATTATTTTATTATTATTATTATTATTATTATTATTATTATTATTATTATTATTATTATTATTATTATTATTGTTGTTATTACTATTATTATTATTATTATTACTATCAGGTTTTATTTTTAAAGCATTAGGTTGCTTGTTCGATGTTCGGTCAATGTTGCGGTTTTTTATACCAAAATGTCAAAAAATATGGGATCTTCCCAAAACCTCCGAATCTATTCTTATAATATTTTACTGATGCTCTTACCAATTTGAGTTATGGGGCCACGGAGCAAATCTTTCACAATGTTGTGATTGTTGCCGCGATGGTGAATATCGCTATAAAGACATGCTGGAAGACTATTATAATTAAATGTTAATTATAATTACCAGAAGTGTTTAGAACATACGTTACTACCCCCCCTCCCCCCCCCCCCTATACAAAGACTTCCCCTGGCAATCGTGCACCTAACTCGCCGGAGGAGAATGGACTCCCTGGCAATTTATTTATTTCATTTCCGTATTCAATCACAGAAGGTAATGAAGCATTTTGTTACATGGAGTATGTCTAATTTAATCACGTTTTGCTTATCTCAATGTTTTCTCGACGATCTCTTCACTTTGTGGTTGGTTATCTATCTCTTTGTGTTGGAAACAATATGTCTAATCAAAGTTCTGGTATTATGTTGTTGGCTGTTTATTATTGGCAAGGCGCACACGCACACATCGTACTCCGATGGGCTTTGTTCATTCCGTGGGTGAGACTTGTTGTGGGCTTTTCCCCCCGTCCCCCGTCCACCACTGTGCTCGGTCACTACCACACAAAGTACATTGTCCCCTGGCAAGATGATTTCAATGAGGAGAGCTGGCTGCATGCTTCAATAGAGAGATGAAAGAAGAATAGAGAGAGATGGGAAGAGATTTAAGGAGCGGCATTCCTTAACACCACTTTGCAGACAGAACTTTGGGTAGCAAAAAAGAAGAGTGGCTACGAAACTGGAAGCTGGAAATAAGGATGTTCTAACATCCCGTCCAACAAAAACTGTGTTCAAATTGTACGTTGTTGTTGAGACTGCATTCATTGTATCCCTGGGTATAAGTTGGATTTTTGCTCAAAGATTATAAGTGTAACAAGAAAAAGTTTGGTTTATGATCATGAGTAGTTTACATACACGTTTGATTTTTCCTGCACATTTTGTTGGTAACACTGTATCAATTACCAATTTAATTATTTAGTTGTTTTGTTGATGGTTAACAAAGCATTGTTATCAATTTATGATGTATAATGGTTAAATTAACAAACCAAATGAAGTTGTATCATAAATTCACAATTCATTAGATGAGTCATCATTCATCAATATCAATTTTAGATCACGTACCATGGATAAAAAAACAAAACATAGAACAGGAACCAGGTTACTATTGTTTCAGTAATCATTTGACGGCGTACAAAAAGAAAAGTTTCATCTAAAACTAGGAAAACTCTCCGCGTTGCTAAATGAGCGATTTTTTCAATACATCAAACATAATTAAAAAATAGCTACTGTAAGATTGTTGGTTACATTCCAACATTTAATTTCATAATAAACAAAGGTAAGCATACAGCTATTATTATTATGTAGTCATTAGTCAGTCAGACTGAACAGATGACTGAACAGTCTGAACAGAGGACTGAACAGTCTACTCTGAACAGAGGACTGAACAGTCTGAACAGAGGACTGAACAGGCTGAACAGAGGACTGAACAGACTGAACAGACTGAACAGAGGACTTAACAGTCTGAACAGAGGACTGAACAGACTGAACAGAGGACTGAACAGACTGAACAGAGGACTTAACAGTCTGAACAGAGGACTGAACAGACTGAACAGAGGACTGAACAGTCTACTCTGAACAGAGGACTGAACAGACTGAACAGAGGACTTAACAGACTGAACAGAGGACTGAACAGTCTACTCTGAACAGAGGACTGAACAGACTGAACAGAGGACTGAACAGACTGAACAGACTGAACAGAGGACTTAACAGTCTGAACAGAGGACTGAACAGACTGAACAGAGGACTGAACAGACTGAACAGAGGACTGAACAGACTGAACAGAGGACTGAACAGTCTGAACAGAGGACTGAACAGAGGACTGAACAGTCTGAACAGAGGACTGAACAGACTGAACAGAGGACTGAACAGACTGAACAGAGGACTGAACAGACTGAACAGAGGACTGAACAGTCTGAAGTGAGGAGCACTCGCCCAACACATGTTTTACAACATTACAGTAATATAAATCCATCACATGAAACTCTCCGAACGATTCCTCGAAACATAAAACTGTGTAATTCCAGGATTTACTTCCGAACCATCCCTTGGTGCCATCTCTGACCGCTTGTGCTGCATGTTCCAGTAATGAGGCAACCTGCAACCATGACGTAATCGTATAGCGATAGTGCTGCTCTAAGCTCTGGCAGCATCGAGGTAAAGGCGGCGTTGTGCGTCATTGCAGCAAAAACATGTTTCTAATTCTGTTTTTAATCTTGGTTTAGTGCGAATGCCTTACAGAGTATAAAATACGTGCTCGACACCTTCCTAAAACTCATTCTTCCATACTACGATGTTAGTACAAAAACTACACGAGCTTCAAGAGCTGCTTTATGGTATTTTGCCAAGTGGCATTATGAACTGAAATAATTTGCACAATCAAAATACCTTACGTGTTTTCTTGATGTTAAATTACTTCGAAAAGAACAACTTGTTTTGAAAATGAACACAGACATCCTTAAATCTTACCGAAAGAGAATAATTACATAATCAAAGGCAATAAACAAATCCTTGAACTCTGAGACAAGCGCCATTTGCTTCCTTTATTTGGCAACGCGGTTGTGTCTGGAATGTGTGGAGCAAGTAGCTATGTAGCCATGTAGCCAAGCCATGCAGGCAACGTGGCCTCTGTGCACGAGATGAGATGAGATGACGAGCAGAGAAGCTGATGATGCAGAGAAGAGGAAGGAAGGAAGACCAGCCGATGACCTTGTGCGAAGAAACCGGACCTGGCTGGTACTCTCGCGTGCAAACCTACTGTACTCCCCCCCCCCCCCCCACAGCATGCCTGGTACTCTCACGTGCAAACCTAAAGTACTCCTCCCCCCCCACAGCATGCCTGGTACTCTCGCGTGCAAACCTAATATACTCCCCCCCCCCACAGCATGCCTGGTACTCTCACGTGCAAACCTACTGTACTCCCCCCCCCCCCCACAGCATGCCTGGTACTCTCGCGTGCAAACCTAATGTACTCCCCCCCACAGCATGACGGGTACTCTCGCGTGCAAACCTAATATACTCCCCCCCCCCACAGCATGCCTGGTACTCTCACGTGCAAACCTAATATACTCCCCCCCCCCCACAGCATGCCTGGTACTCTCGCGTGCAAACCTAATGTACTCCCCCCCCCCCACAGCATGCCTGGTACTCTCGCGTGCAAACCTAATATACTCCCCCCCCCACAGCATGCCTGGTACTCTCGCGTGCAAACCTAATATACTCCCCCCCCCCCACAGCATGCCTGGTACTCTCGCGTGCAAACCTAATGTACTCCCCCCCACAGCATGACGGGTACTCTCGCGTGCAAACCTAATATACTCCCCCCCCCCCACAGCATGCCTGGTACTCTCGCGTGCAAACCTAATATACTCCCCCCCCCCCCCACAGCATGCCTGGTACTCTCGCGTGCAAACCTAATATACTCCCCCCCCCCACAGCATGACGGGTACTCTCGCGTGCAAACCTAATGTACTGCCCCCCACAGCATGACGGGTACTCTCGCGTGCAAAAGAAGTATTCTAAGATCGTTTGAACGAGATCACTCACTACTATAGTCACTACATCTCTGTCCTCAGAGTTGGAAAATATCCAACAAAAAATAATGCAGGACGTTTTATGGGTAGTTTTTTCCAGCAACAAGTATTTCCTAGGAAATGTTCTCATTTATCCAATCTCGTTAATGCCATGCAAGAGCTGCTTCATAATCATAGTTTCATAACTTGATACGATTCACATGCTGTGAGTGACATTGTATTCATAATGTTGATACAAATGTTGAATGTTGATTGATCCAGTCTGATATTATATACAATAATCACTTGTACAAGCGTCAGTGACCCTGGGTAGTGTTTTGGAATAGAGTCAGGGATAGTTTGATTAGAATGCTTCAGAGTGATTCATAAAAACACCATAATCTTCCATTTGCTGACAGCAATCCGTATCCTAAGCATTGGCCTAGACGATGAATTTATTCCCATTTGGTTGTGCGCCCAGTTTTAAATTGGACTCCTTTTATACAATTAATTGATTAGTAACATACTCTTAGTACATTTATGTTTAAAATTTAAAAAAAAAGTCAAAACGATACCTACCGAAATGAATGTTTGGGGATAAATAGTTACAATACAAGTGTGTCCTTAGAGAGAATTCGGCTTATTTAATTATTTATTTATTTATTTATTAATTTATTTATTTATTTATTTATTTATTTATTTATTTATTTATTTATTTATTTATTTATTTATTTATTTATTTATTTATTTATTTATA